>JAYMTP010004196.1:0-15384 GCA_036897365.1 Geranium brycei | reverse complement strand
TGCTGTTTGAGATGGTTGTGTATCGGCTCGGTGAGGTTCTGGGGGAGAGCCCCCAGGCCGTCCGATCTCGCCACACCAATCTCGAGTGATTGATTGGATTAGGAACCAAATTGTGAAATGATTATCATCTAGTGTGTACTGTGTGGTATGGTTTAATTTGAAAATCATATATCTTATGGTCTGTTCATGTAAGTATGAGTGTATCAAGGCAGGCTCATGTTGTGTAGCTACAAGAGCATTTCACTGCAACCTTTCACTCGGTGTGGAAATGAAATGAATAATTTTAACATATGAGAAAATGATACAAAAAAATGTTTCACAGATTAAATAGGAAAGTCTGTCCTTCTACGAATGTCTTCACCCCTACCCACAACTCCAGCAAAACTCCCCATTTTGCTTAACAAGTTTAAGTTGCACATTTTTCACTCAACTGGTGCAATTTAGAGCAATGGTAGAAGAAGGGATAGTTTGAGCCAACAAGTTCAACGGAATGGGTTTTTTTATCCTGAAAAATACAAATGGATGACTATTTGTACTAGAAAAAGCTACATGAGCATATGTCGGAGAAAATAAGTCTGAACGACTGGGCGTTGCTAAATTGTCAAGTTCTGAGTACAGTTGACATTTGCTCATTTTAAGATTGACTATAAAAAAAAGTTATATATAATGTTGGAGGGTTTAAAGTATAATTAAAAAAGAGTTAAAACCAAACTAAAGTCTTTAATGTAATAAAAACAAGACTTTAAAGGCAAGAGAAGCAAGGGGACAAGACGAGTCATGTGATGTGTATTTTTCTTATTCATTTCAAGAATTACATTAGTCTTATTTACTATTCGGGAGAAAAATGTAAGACTACATATACTAACTCATGTGAACATTTTTAAATCGATAAAAATGTGTGTCATGACAAGGTCCATACCCCCTTTACAACATCAACATGATTCTTGTAGGCTTGTCCACCATCGTTGGGTACAAGCTGAATTTAGTTCGACTCCCTTCTCCATACATAACGATGTCCCAAGATAATTTATTTGGTATGCATCTATATACACAAAACGAATTAAACAATTTTGTGCATATGCAATTTATTCATCAAAATAAGTAAAGTTAAAGCACACGACAAACACCGAAACCGTAAGCAACCACACAAAACAAAGTGTTAAAGTACACGACAAACACCAAATTACACTATATATGCGTTGACTCATGATTCCAGGAACTCTTAATTAATGCATATTCAAGGGACGCGCTTGTAAATGGAGAAAATGGAGAGAGATGAGAATCACAAGGAGAAGAGAAGCCGACAAGGAAACACCAACAGAGGTTGCCACGTGTACGCAGAACTTGTCGTACATATCGCATATCTCTCCCCACTTCACGTGCGGATTGCCCTTTAATCCTACGTATCCTACTCCTCCAGCTGTCCCTGTCGCCGATGCTACCAATCCCAACATTATCTGCATGCATTTCACGTGCATATATACAATAAATACATAAGATTTTAGACATTAAAACGTAAACTTATTTTCTCTCTACTAATTGAATACACATATTTTTAGAATTGACGAATATATCCATCAATTAAAACTAAAAAATAAGAAAAATAAACCCCGTCTTTTCTTTTCTATTTGGTTTTCTCTAACATAAGCACTTTTCATCTTCTCTAGCGAGTTCACTTTTCATGCCGATATTATAATACTAGCTAGTGTTTGAACAGTTGTACCCTCAATGCACTTAATTTCTTATTAAGAAAGATTGTGAGTTTAAACTTTACATAATACAAGAAATGAGAAGAATTTTAAATTGAATAGAAAAATAATATAATTATTCAAAAAAGAAATGAATATGTTCGAATAGTTTGAAATGTCTGAAGTGAATAGTATATTACCGTGTCGAGAAGCGCAAGATGGAAGAGCAATTTGGTGGTTGACGCGCAGACCGGATTAGAGATGGCGGAGACGGAAGCGATGGTTGTGATGACACTGTAGAGGCAAGCCACACCGAGTGCTGCCACCAAATATCTAATAAAAATATACCATACCCAAACTTGATTAATTCTTTAATTTTATTTCATCTAGATTTTTCTTTAGGGAAATCAAAATTATAGGGTATAGATTCAAAATTAATTACAGAATAAATGCCTACAAGAGCCATGCCATTGTTATATATTAATAGAACAGTTAATTTAGTTGACATTATAACTTGTTTTGATTGCCCTAATTTTGATCATATTTATTAAATTTATTGTTGCCCATTTAATTGACACATAAGAATACTAATTTACAGAGAAAATAATCACGAATTCTATAACAATATTTTAACTAAAATAGCTTCTTATTTTTGAATGATTACACTTTCTATATCACCCCAAAATTTAATTTTATCCCTTTTAATAAAGACATTTTTGTCTCTTTACTGCACATTTTAAACATTTTTCATCCATATTCTAACCATGTAAAAACAAATAAAAATAAAACTAGTTAAGTATAATGTGTATGGTTAGGATAGTTATCTGTCTTTTTCTCAAAAAAATAATACACGACTTATTATACGTATAGAAATATGTAAATACATTTTACAACATTTGAATCCATGTAAAATTAAAAAAGATCAAATACTTACATGAAAGCAGGCGAGTGACTGAATTTGGCCGGAAGAGGCACTAAAATATGCATTCCGGGGACCGGAACGAGCTTTGTCTGCTTGCTTGTGACCATCACAACGACACTCGTTAACGTTGCCACGAATAGTAACACCCTCAATCCTGCATCCGCAACAAAGTACTTTCTGAACGCCGGAGATTTGGTCGGTGATTCTATGTCGGATTTTCCGGTAGACTGCATTTTTATACAAACTATGTTTTGTATTTTGTTTTGAATATAAAATCAGTCTTAAATCTTGGTTTATATAGTGGGGCTAGGACCCTCATTTATGAGAATAAAAAGATGGTGACAGCAGCCATCATCCAGCGGTCAATTATGGTTGCTTGCACGTCAAGCTAACGTATTTTAGTTAAATGGGTCATATGAAATGACCACATTCACTACCCACATTGGTTTCAGTTTCACGGTTATGAATGACGATCACCACGTGCTGATCTCACGTGAACATAATAAGATTTCAAGTACATCTTATTTTTTAAGTAATTATACAATTTTCCTAATTTTTGTTCAATTATTCTTCTCTTTCTGCACTTAACGATCCCACAGTGTTTCATTTACAAATATGAGCTTAAAATTGTTGGGAGTGTTCCCTTAAAGATGTTTAGTGTGATAGTGCTCAAATTATGTTGTGCGTGTATGTGTTCATTTTGTTTTCTTAATTAATCAACCTAAATGAGTTGGGCGTGTCAATCTTGTTTCACTTGTTTAGTTTCATCTTTCATGACGTTGCATTCGTACAAAATCTACCTAACTTGTGGATTAGGTAGGTAGCTGTTAGTAATGTACAAATTTGAGCTGTGAACGTATAAGTAGTTTGAATATAACTTTAATTACTCGTCAAAGCATTAATTATTTTTGTTTTATATTTTTAAGGGGATATCTGAGCGATTGAGTATCACATTAATTGTGGTTAATATATATTTTCGCTGTTATTATGTGTATTTTCAATATTAATTATGTGCACGTATATGAGGTGAACCCGTTCGGTATACCGAAGGTTTATTCTCTTGTGATTATGAAAGTGTTTTCGAAGACCAAATCCCTTTTACAAGATTTGTATCAATAGGGAAGATTTATACCAATTTGAATGATAATGATATGAGGATAGATGTGAATAAGAGACGAGAGTTGTCAGAATCTAATTGTGATAAACAAACAATAGTGGATAATATTGTTATACCCAAGAGAGAAACGGGTGCAAGACAGGAGATTCAACTGAGGATAATAGGGGGTGGTCTAGTCCTAACTAGCTCGTTTGAAATCTTGAGAAACACCCTCTTGTCCGTCTTTTGGTTATTAAGTCTATGACGCCTGCACAAAAAGCAGCGATGCGGGAACTTGGTTTCAGATGTATTCTGGAATTCAAACCGAGAATTGTCTTGACAACAATATGGCATCGGCTCATGTAAGCTTTTTTTTATCAGCAAATCAGGATAACCCCCTGTTCTGAATCGACTTTCGGAGAACCGTGTTATCAGTCTTTTAACCCATTTGTCAACATCCGAAAACAAAACCCACATATAAGCTTTTGATGTCTTTCATAGCACTAATATTGTGTGGTAATCCTTATTAGTGTTTGTAGAGGAAGAAGAAGTAGAGTGCACACTTGTAATCTCTTGTGGTGCACGTCAAATTGAGATCAAGACGCATGTCAAACGATTAGAAACCCTTGTAGAGTTGAAGAAATAGTTTAGTGTCATCAGTAACCGAGTTAAGTTTTAAGATTAGATAATAGATAGAATGTTTGATGATAGATTAGATAATAATAAATAGTTTTCTATCATTACCGTTTAGTATGAACGAGTTGTTAGGTAAATCAGTCATTGTTTGATATTATTGAAAATGTAGATGAGATTGAATAGTCATTTTTGAAGATTCTTTTTAAGTTAGAAGAATTGGAAGTCAAGATGAAGACGTATAGTGCTCTCCTAATATTCTTATTGATGAGAATTTTTATGTTTTATAATTCATTTTTCATTTAATGGGTAATGTTTAGTTGCCACTTCATTCAATTTGTTTCTCACTTTATGACTGTGAATCGGGCAAATGAAAAGACACACTTCTTTATAGTTGTTCATCTCCGCTACATAAGAAGTACTGTAAAACCTAAAAAGACATTGTTTGTTACAATTACAACCATTAACCGAAATTACTTTTGTACGAATCCCAAAGACCAAATGAGTGAAGCAGAGATTATTCAGCTTAACACAGCCCCACAAAACACTCCCAACACCTAAAATATTGTCCTAATTATATCAACCTCCCATCTCTACATAAACCCCCCCTCCACAATCCTCCCAAAATCATAATACTCCAATAATGGGGCAACCAACCCTAATAAAAAAAACAACCCAATAAGCCCCTAATCAATAAATTAACCCTCTCTTAAACTCCCATTTATATTAACATAACTTCTATTTTTCTTATAAAAAAATAAAATAAAAATGGAGCCAAGAATTGGCCTCATGGCCATCTCTACCATGATCATCATAGGAAATGCCATTGCTCAACCACAGCCACAGCAGCCATTGGCACAACTACTATCACAGCCACAGGTGCTACAACCATTGGCACAACTATTACCACAGCCACAGCCACAGCCATTGGCACAACCACAGCCACAGCCATTGGCACAACCACAACCATTGGCACAGCCACAGCCATTGGCACAACCATTGGCACAACCACAGCCACAGCCACAGCCAAATTTGTTGACCCAGCTGGCACAGAACGAGAACGTAAAAGCAGCTTACAACGGAATCATGAGGGCGACGAACTCGAGCAGCGCAACGGACCTCCTGAAGAAGGGCCTGGCGGCGATCATGGAGAACGTGCACGCGGCGATGAACAAAACCGACGGCCTGAAGACCCTGACAAAGGACAAGATGCTGGGGCAGGCCATCGACATCTGCGGGGAGGTCCTGGAGGACTCGATCGAGTCCGTCAAGAGGTCCATGGACAGCATGGACCGGTTCGACCCGGCCAGGATCGACGAGTACGTGGAGGACCTCAAGGTCTGGATCGGCGGCGTCTTCTCCGACCAGATGGTCTGCATGGACGGCTTCGTCGACATGCCCGGAATGTTCGGGAGGAAGATGGACATCTTCCTCTCCAGCGCCAGGAAGCTGACCTACCACGCCTTCGACCTCATCGGACAGCTGGCCACCGTGGTGGGCCCCAACGTTGTTTCCGGTGGTAACAAGGCGGTCACCGGTCGGAGGCTGCTGTCGGAGAGCGGTGCGATGAAGGCGGGGATGAGGAGGCTGGCGGCGGTTAGCGTGGCCAACACGGAACCTAATGTGATCGTTGCCAAGGACGGGTCCGGGAAGTACAAGACGATCAATGAGGCCGTCCGTGAGATTCCCAAGAAGAACAAGGAGGCTTTCGTGATCTATGTCAAGGAAGGGGTTTACGAGGAGAATGTCGAATTTACCAAGAAAATGACTAATGTCGTGCTTTATGGTGACGGCCCGACGAAGACGAGGATCTCCGGGAGCTTGAACTATGGCGACGGGATTCAGACCTTCAAGACCGCGACCGTCGGTGAGTTTGAGCTTTTAAGTAGGTCAGATTTTGACACTGACAAGTTACTTGCGGCGCAAGTTATCTCTGATTTGAATTTGAATTTTGAAATCATGATTTATAGCCGTTAAGGGGGAGAGCTTCCTGTGCCGAGACATGGGGTTCGAGAACACGGCGGGGATAGAGGGGCGTCAGGCGGTGGCGCTGAGAGTGCAGGCGGACAGGGCGATATTCCTGAACTGCCACATGGATGGGTACCAGGACACGCTCTACGCCCAGAAGTTCCGCCAATTCTACCGGGAGTGCAGGATCACCGGCACCGTTGACTTTATCTTCGGAGATGCCTCCGCCGTCTTCCAGAACTGCGACATGATCATTAAGAAGCCCGCCTGGAAGCAGAAATGTATGGTCACAGCCCAGGGCAGGACCGCCGAACCTGAGACGACAGGATACGTCCTCCAAAACTGCAAGATTGCCCCCGAGCCCGCCCTCGCCGCCGTCGGAGGACAGTACAAGGTTCAAAATTTTCATTTACCATCCTATATATATAAAAAATTTAAAATTACATGTCACTACCTTCAATTCTACATAAAAATAAGCATGTCTAATCTCATACATTTGAAGAGTAGCAACAACAAGTGATTGATTTCTGATAGATAATTTACATACACAACTATTACTGGACTTTGAAAGTCATAAACTCATTCAAAAATTAAAAACAAAAAGTATACATAAAGAGAATGGTCAAAGATTAAACTTTAAGCATACAAGTCTAATCTAAAATATATTACCTACCAAATTTTAATACAGATTTGGCAGTCTTACCAAAATAAATGAAAATAGAATTGTGGTCCTGACACTTTATTAACATTTTTTTTTCTGAAGTAGACACTTTATTACAACTTAATATAATTGTTTCACACTTTGTTATAATAATAATTATTATCTTTTTCCTCTTCTTCTTTAGAACTCTAAATTGTATTTTGAAATTTTTTAAGGATTTATGAGTTAAGGTACTAAAGTATGAATATGTCATAATTAAGTGTAATAAAATGTCTTTTTCTTAACAAAAATAAAGAGTAACGTCGGGAATTGGTTGATGCAGATATACCTAGGGCGGCCATGGAGGAAGTTTGCGAGGACGGTGTACATCCAATGCGAGATCGACGGGATAATCGATCCGGAGGGGTGGGCGGAGTGGGCGGGGACGACGAACATGGACACATGTTACTACGCAGAGTTTGGGAACAGAGGAGCAGGAGCGAATTTGGAACAGAGAGTAACGTGGAAAGGGTACCATAAGATCACAGAAGAAGAAGCGCAACAATTTGTTCCGGCAAAGTTTTATTTAGGGGATACATGGATTCCTCAGACCGGCGTTCCCTACTTCCCCAACTGGATGGCTGTGTGAAAACGATATTTTTGTTTCCCTCATCCTCTTTAGTTTTTACATTTGTGTAGGTATTTGAACGGACGATTGTATTTGTCGTCCTTTTGTGTTTGTATTGTATATGTAAATTAGTGTAATGCAAAACCTCCCAAAAGGGTTATTCGTACCTTTGTGGGAGAGTTATTCACTTTCGTGATAACATACCTCAACATTTATAACAGGTTTTTGAATTCGTGTCTGCTAAAGTACAAAGATCTAATAACGCATATTAGAGTAACAACTCAATTAAAAGCTCAAGTTAATGATTTGAAGGTTTTTGAAATACTGTGCCGAATGATTAGAAATATATTTTGCTAAAATCAATGATAGATTTCATTTTTATAAGCAATCAATGATAGATAGATCTTACCCTTTACGCTTTAAGCCCAAATTTTGATACCTAACTTCCAAGAATTCCCATTTCCTTAGTAAGTATGGAGTGGGAATGCGAGTTACAAATGTCTAACTTTCATGAAAATGTCTTTGAGCACTTCTAATTATTATCACGCATCTAATACAAACAATCTCGTCTATCCTGAATAGGCAAAATTACGTTAAAGATATTCTCATTTCACTCTCTTCTCCCGTCACACGTAAATAAAGAACATACTTTGATATTCTCCAACTCCTCTTGCATGTACGAGGTTATTTAAAAGAGGAAAATATCAGATAACTCTCCTTAAGTATATACGATTTTCATTTAACCCCGTTTTATTTATGTACCTCCCTTTAAGTTTCAGAAGTATCACTTTACTGTTCTTAGTTTTTTTTTTTAAATTTCTTTTAATTATTTTGCGAAAACACCCGTGTATTAAAAAAAAAGTAAATATATAAATAAAAAAATTTTCTTTTCAAAGAAGGTTAAAGTGAATTTTCTTTTACTTTTTTTAGTAAAAAATCCATTTTTAGTTCAAAGAAGTTATGTCATAATAAACTATATTTAAGAAAAGGCAAATGACATTTTCTCTTTTAAAGACTCAGGAAGTCAAGAAATTTGCCCAGAACACCCATCAACCCCACGATGTCCCTTCAACAATCTCATTCTATTGAAATATTTACTTCTCATTCTATCCGATAAAGCCCATCACCCTACCAAAATTTAATAGAATTTCCTTTTTATTCTTTTTAATTAATATTTATTACAAAAAGGTAATATTGTACGTGGCATACATTTTTCCTACTTGATAAATGCTAGTGAATGACTCATCTTTTCCTTGCATTATTCAATTATTACATGCCTGTAACTCATTCTCAAATCTCAAACTTGAAGCAAGTCTCCGGAATATTTGTCCTTATTATATAAACTAATTTTCTCTTGTAAGAACAATTCGTGAAACTGATTACACAAAAATTCATAATTAAACCACTATGTGTTTCCGTAACAAGACACGAGAGCTAAGTTTTTTCACAAAAATTAAACCAGACAGAGAAAAAAGTGAAAAAAAAAAGCAATCAATCATACGGAAGCGGTGACGTCAGAGCGGTGACGTCGGAGAGGTGACGTCAGACATCCATCCACCCCCCAAAGAAGGGAACTCCAGTCTGAGGAATCCACGTGTCGCCCATCAAGTACTTGTCGGAAGTATACGTCATCGCCTCCTGCTCCGTGATCCTCTCGTACCCTTCCCAGTCAACCCTCTTGTCCGTATTCGACCCGGCCCCCCTGTTCCCGTACTCCGCGTAGTAACACGTGTCCATGTGCGTGGTCCCGGGCCACGGGGCCCACCCCGCCGGGTCGATGTCCCCGGTGATGTCAGACTGTATGTAGATGCACCTGGAGAAGGCCCTCCAGGGCCGGCCCAGGTAGAGGCGCGACTTGGGCCCTACTGAGCCCGGGGCGGCCGTGATCTTGCAGTTCTGGACGACGAAGCCGGTGAACTCCTGGCGGGCGTCGCGGCCCTGGGCGGTGACCATGCAGTTCTGCGTCGGCCCGGGCTTCCGGATGAACATGTCGCAGTTCTGGAAGACGGCGGCGGCGTCGCCGAAGATGAAGTCGACGGTGCCGGTGATGCGGCACTCGCGATAGAAGTGGCGGAACTTCTGGGCGTAGAGGGTGTCCTGGTACCCTTCCATGTGGCAGTTGTAGAATATGGCCTTGTCGGCCTGCACTCGGAGGGCCACTGCCTGGTGACCTTCTATTCCTGCCGTGTTCTCGAACCCCATGTCCTTGCACAGGAAATCGGACGCCATTATTGCTGCCAATCACAAAATTTATACAAATGTTTAGAGTGAAAATATATGTTGGGCAGATTCGGGTCTTAACTAAAGGAGTAACTAAGTAAGCTCATATATACATTAAAGCCTACATTTTATCCAAAAAAACTAGCATCAGATGTGTACCTAACAATCATGGTCTCAATCTTACCATCCATGGGAGAGTATCCGACAAACTTTACCATGAGGGTTTGTGCCGAACTAAGCCTCGATTTCCACTGAGAGGGAGATCCAGACTTTAACTAGAGGAGCACCCAAGTAAGCTCGTGTACAAATTAAAGCTCATATTTGACACAAAAGACTAACATGTTAGGTTTATGCTCCAATGTATATATAAATATTTTTTATATCTTGTAATCTTTTAACGTTGAGACTTTGAACTCACATGTATATCTAAGAGTATATTCATAACTCCTTGATCTATATGATGTGCAATTTTTGGGGGTAAAAGAGCATATTCAATGTTAAACTTGTAAATGAATATGTTAACTCTGGCCAGTCGCTCTCTAGCATTTCATTTGTAACGATGAGTCAAATGTTCATAACACAAACATAAGAGTAATAATGAGAACAAACAAGAATACTTACAAACTGTGGCCGTCTTGAAAGTCTGAATCCCGTCGCGGAAGCTGACGCTCCCGGTGATCCTCGACTTGGTCGGCCCGTCCCCGTACATGACAACGTTAGTCATGTGCTTGGTGACATCCACCTTCTCCTCGTACACGCCTTCCTTGACATATATCACGAACGCGTCCTTATTGTCCCTCGGCACCTCCTTGAGCGCCTCCCCGACCGTCTTGTACTTCCCGCTCCCATCCGCGGCCACCACCACGTTCGCCTTCAGGTTGTCTATGCTCCCCGCCATCAGCCGCCGCCTCCCGCGGCCCACCCACGCCGGGAACCCTAGCAGGCGGCGGTTGTTGGTGAGGGCGGAGATGTTGAGGGCGAGCGACTTGAGCGCGCCCTCGAGCTGGTTGATCATGTCGAGGCCCGTGATGGTGAGCTTGCGGGACTTCTCGAGGAACTTCTTCATGTTCTCGGCCGAGTCTCCCTTGGTGTGGGTGAAGCCGTCCATGCAGGTGGTCTGGTCGGAGATGACGCTGCTCACCCACACTTTTATGTCGACCATGTACTCGTCGATGACCTCCGGGTTGAGCTTGTCGACGCGGTGGAAGCTCTTCTTGAGGGAGTCGATGGACTCGCCCAGGACTTGCTTGCAGATGTCCACGGCTTGTCGGGTCATGTTGTCGTTGGTCAGCTCCTCGATTGTGGCCGTGTTGTTGATGGCGGTCCGGATCTCGTCCATGGTGGACGTGAAGCTTGTCTGTTTAGTGTGTGCATTGTTGGAAAAAAGAGAGATCAGTGTTACTACTAGAAAAATAGTTATACATATCAGTCGGGTATGGACAAAATATTAGTTAGATATGAATATTTAACTCAATGTCAGTTGAGTAGGATCAGTTGGTACTTCTCAATCGAATGTCAATACCCGCCTAACATTACTCTAATGTCAGTGGAGTATGATCCAAAATACCCGGTTGACATTACACATATTGATGATTGTGTAACAATAATAGTAACTAGAGGGTTGCGCATAACTACAACCGCAATAATTAGTTTTTGTCATGATGTAAGGCTTCTTCACATATATGCATTCTGGAGGCATATACCCGGCATGCGCATTATTCCCTAGGAGTGCAAGCAACATTTGTAACCCTAAAAATATTTTGCTCCTCTATAACAATACTATTTGTGTAGATGTGTTTTATAGGTCTGCATAAATAATCAATTTGATTTACTTAAAATCTCAAGTTTATATTAACTATTTATATACTACAAAATTATATCAAATGTAACATGAATACTCTAATAAGTAATAATTATGTATAAATTTATCATCTGGGTCGAGGTTGATGAGAACTAATAACTTTTTCTCTTTAATAGATTTTTTGTATCAAAGTTTTGGCTCAAAGTCATGCAATTTAAAATTAAGAGAGTACCACACTTTTGATTCTAAATCAAGAATAAGTACCAAACTCATCAACCCAATTCATTTAAAGACAAATTTATCAAGTGGAGGTTCTTATTACATATACTCATCAACCAATCACTAAATTATTAATTGATGCAAGTCAAGTACCATACTCTGGCATCATGCATTATAATCTACCAACATTATAACATGTATAATGTACATATGGAAAGATTAAAACACAAAAACTTTTGACATTTTGATCATAATCGATCGTGTAATTACCTTGACAATCTCCTTGGGGTCGCTAGAATTAGACTTAATGACGGTCTCTTCGCAGGTTGTTTTGTACTCAGCGGATTGGCACATCGAGGCCTTCGTTGAAGTCGACACTTTGCTCTCTTCGGCCTTGGTCGAGCCCTTGTTGATGGTCACCGCCACCGCGGCCACCACTCCCACCAACACCACCACAGAAATTATGATAACGCCCGGGTTTCCCATTCCCATTTTCACACAATTATACAGAAAAGATCGATCAAATTCGTGTATGTATGTGTGTATGTGCGCGCACGGGAGGTAATTATATGTGTACAGAGCTTTTGGGGGGCTTTATAATTTCTGTGTTATTAATTATTTTCTGGTGCCCCTTTTGGGCTCTGATTTGGGCGGAATGTTTTTGTGTACAATCTGTGCTTCATTTTTATTTTCATCTTATATACTTTGAGATTTCGTTGTTTTAGCCGTGTTTTTCGAGGTGTGTGTGACAATATTTGGCGGGAATTGTTCTTGTTCACTTACGGTTTTTGCTCGTTCCTATGGTCAAGACTATTTGGGACCACACATTTCTTTTTCACCTCCTAATTAATTGTTGGTTTCTTCTAAAATGGCAAAATTATTATTGTCAAAGGAATATATGTGCAATATCATCATGTGCTTGAGGGCAGGTTGGGGTTAGGTAGGGAGAGGAATTTATAATTATGTACTATATTTATAATCCTACATGATCAACAAACACTCCTTAATAATTTAAAAGTTATACATGTGGTTTTACTAATTATAACAAGTAATTATTCATATAAACATTGTTAATGATACATATTTAATCCACCTCCTTCAAAATATGAATCTGTGTTTTGGTAAATTTAAATGAAAAATTAAACCAAACGTTTTAAGATGAGGAATAAATATTTATATAAGTGCAAAGTTTAAGATTGCAGAATGACTTAGCATAATATTTTTATATAACTGTTAAAGTATAATTAAACTATGATTGATCTTTTAACTATCGGACACGAGTTTGGATTTCAGGACACATAAATTTTTATATTTATTTAATTCTCTCTGATATACTTATAAAAAAAAAACTTTACTCTCATTCTAATTAGACATCCATAAATATTTTATTCTCATAAAATCTCAAATTTGTCTTAAAAACAACTATAATTGGTTTACCACTACAATTTAAGCCGATCATATTAGATTAATTATATACATTCCTACTTCAAATTTTTATATTTGTATCTAATAGGTCAAAATAGAACTCAAAATTACGGATGATCAAGTGGCATGAATAAAAATCCAAACTAGCCCATCCCATTTATCACTTGAGTAGAAGGATGTGGGCGAAGCGGACCCACCCCAAGTCGGGTGTATAGTGTGCTGGTCATGTAACCACAGTCTAAGTGGTTGCCTCATGCTCGGAAAACTATAAAAATAAATGTTGATGGACGAGTGGATTCAAATAAGAGAGTGAGGAGTGTGAGGCGGCGTGCAGAGATGTATGGAGAGGGTGGTACCAACGTTTTGTAGACGTTTAGCAGGGATTCTCCAGCCAGTTAAGGTGGAGGCCGTGGGTGTGAAATAAGCTCTTTGGTGGATTAAGCGTATCCAATGGAGTCAAGTAGTGTTGGAGACCGATTGTTTCTGAGTAGCGAAAGATATCTTAGGTGCTAAGAGTTTGCATAATCAATTGGGGTATATTCGGAGATTGTAGTAGTACTATTGAAAGCTTTGCTTTCCATGTTTTAATTAATTTTGTTCTTGGGTCGTGGAACTCAGCAACACACGAGCTTGTCAAATTTGCTTTAGATTAGAGAAATTGAAACTATGATGAGTAGTTTGTCCCGTCAATATTTGCTGACACGGTATGTCACTCAGTTGATTAATGAAAGTATCTTAGTTTAAAGAAAACGATTGCACATTTTTTTATTTTCATAAATATAAATATACAAATGGCTTAAATTCATACCTCTTTGTTTATCAGCAATGGGGAGTTTTGTTGGAAGAGGTGAATTTTCCTGATAGAACAAAAGTCAATAGTGGTATAACTTACAAGGAAGATGAAGAAAATGTGTTGCTTATTTATGCACAAATCTTCAGGATTATTTTGGATAAGAATTAACAAGTACTGATTTTAAAAGTAATGGAGAATGAAATATATTTTAATATTCATACATTAAATTTTAACATTAATTTCGATAGTACACCACAACGATTTGAGGTTCATGTTCATTTGACATTTCTCAATTCTAATGTCATTCTCTAAACTTTATTGAGCGGCTTGAACTTTTTATCGTCAAATTTCTTGTTTCTTGGACATATGTACTTTAAAACCAATGGCTCCTCTCATTTCAACAGAACTCACATATATTCTCTCCCGAACCGTCACAAAATGATCCGCCAACAATTTATCCATGAAAACCCAACAAATTCATCAAAAACTACGAAATTAAACTTAAAAAATTGGGTCTCCAAAACTAAATCACCTCCATTTAATCTCATTTTCTCGAAAACTAAAAAAACTCTGCAAAAGAAATCGAACTCACATAATGATGGATTTGTCAAGTTTAATAGCTGAATAAAAAATATTTTTAGATTATCTCCAAATATTTAAACATGTGAGCCTGCGTAATAAAAAATACTCAAAATCAGTATAACTGTGTGGTGTGTCACATTATCTATCTATCCAGTGATGTGTATTTGTAAAAAACAAAAACCTTAACTAATGAATATGTTGTCATCTTTTGATTAAATAATCGCCTTCAAACAAAATACATCGCCCTTAACACCACCAAACATTCAGAAAATGTTTTCCTTTTCATAATTATTATAAAGAGGATATAATAAATGATTAAACAAATAAATAAAAACCAAAATATGAACAAGTTAAACACTACAGCCACCGCTCTCCCGCTGCCCGCCACGTGTATAGCAGCAGTCAACGTTTGACCCTCAACCCAACCCAGCCCACGTGTTTTGTGCGACTAAGCGCCACGTCACTCCACTAGGTCCGTGTCAACTACTCCCGCCGAGCCTCCTCCGCCCCGCCGCACTCGATGTCCGGCTCGGCGGCGGCGCCGCAGCTCGACGACGGCGACGCTGGTCCCCTCCTGTCCCTGCTCAGGATCCTCTTGAACGACATCATCCGGCTCACCGGCGACCTGAACGACTGAGTGCTCGCCGCCGCCGGCGACTCCTCCTCCGACCTCGCGAAGATCTTGTCCCTCACCGGAATCTGTATCTCCCCCGGCTTCCCAAACGACGTCGTAGCAACCGCCGAGCCCGAATCGCAACCCGGACACCCC
>JAYMTP010004195.1:0-15384 GCA_036897365.1 Geranium brycei | reverse complement strand
AAACCAGCCTCAAATCAGCCCCAATTAGC
Organism: Geranium brycei; assembly: GCA_036897365.1. Lineage (NCBI taxonomy): Eukaryota > Viridiplantae > Streptophyta > Magnoliopsida > Geraniales > Geraniaceae > Geranium > Geranium brycei. The sequence continues at coordinate 15,355 of JAYMTP010004195.1, read as the reverse complement.
CACAACCAAAACAAACCAGTCGCGCCCCGTCAAGCAGATCCAGAGGCGAGGCGAGACCCGAACGTCACCGCCGACAACCTCTGTCCTCCTGTAGGTGCTCTGCGCGGACGTCCAGTGGCCGCCGCGACGCTCGTCAAAATCGACGAGAAAACCCTACGCCTTTAACGAGGGTACATACCGCTCCTGTTTGCGTTAACACATTATTATTGAATTTATTAGTTTAATAATTTGTATTCTTCATTTGACCTTAATTCTTATATAATAATTAGGTATAAAAATATTGTTTATAGAGTCATTACAATATTTGACCTTAATTAGAAATTATTATTTATCGTAATGGTATATATTGTCATAAATTTTATTGACCCGTTATTTTGTTTTCGAATAATTTAAATTTTATTTTGATCACCAAGTATGCATTTTATCGTCTTGTAATTTTAAATTATTTTTTACAGAGTAATTTTAGTATTTGACCTTAATTAGAAATTATTATTTATCTTAACACAAATATCATCATAAATTCTGTTAACCCCATTTTTTGTTTTTGAAATAATTTAAATATTATTTTGATCCCTAAGTATGAATTTTGTGGTCTTATACTTTGAAATTGATACAAAAGTTTATTGATCAATATGGTAAATTGTTCTTCGATTTGGTCTCCGATTAGACCTTCAATGGCCTCTTTTGCGCCGATATTACGGGTTCAGGATGAACGAGATGAGAGGCGCCGATTGTGGGTTGGGGACGAAGGAGACAGGTAATCACTCAAGAAATCCTGATTTCTTGCTTTAATCATTCACCACTCAAATTGATCTTGTTTCCGGGTATATATGAATGTAGTTATTACTTATATTTTATTTCATTATCTATATCTTGTAAAACTTGTACATGTATATTGCCTTTCACAATAATCAAGCAAGGAGTTAAATCCTTTTCATGGTAGAACATTGAATCTAGATACACAAAGAGATATCAAGCAAATAGATAAAAAAAAAACACAAACTTAAACTTCAAAACCCACTAACCAGGCTTTTGAGGGTATTTTGGACATTTTAACAAAAATTAACAGAAAAAATTAGTAATTTGTAAAAGGGTTCCAACTAGGTATAGTAAGTTGTAATTAACCCAAATATTAATGTTTTTTTTTATCAACAAAGTCATTCATTTATTTTATGCAAATTGGATGGGACAATCCCCACACCCATAGATTGAGAGTATACAAGAGTTCATAGTATCATGCAAGTCATGGCCTCCACCTCGATTGGCTGGAGAAACCCAACAATGTTCTGACTTGATACCTTTTATATTCAGATAGTTCTACATAAGTTTTTAATGTATAGTTCGAATTAAATTCAAAATTTTAGAAAATAATGAATGATATTTATTATGACGGTGACTATAATTTTACTACTTTAATATCTCTATTATCATGGAATTTATTTGTCTAGTGATTTTTTTTTTGAAAGTAAACGAATTTATTTATTAAAAGGAAACTAACCCGACATCTAGCCGGACAGCTGAAGATACAGATTGTGGGACAGACCCCTCACCATAATCTCAGTTACTGTTATTTAAAGCAAACTTGGCCAACTCGTGAGCCACTTTATTACAGGACCGACGCGCAAAAACTATGGAGAAACTTGACCTTGGACTAGAGAGGATTCGCCTACAATCACAGATGATGTTCGCTAACATGTTTCTTCCTTGCTTCCTTTGCCGGACCTGATCCACCACCCTAAGGCAATCAGATTCAAACATCACCTCATACCAATTCTTCTCTTTCGCCCATGATAAAGTTTCTCGGACACCTACGGTCTCCACCTCTTCGGAATGAAGATGACCCGAAAAGCGTCTACAAAGAGCTCCCACCACTCGACTCTCTGAGTCCTTACACACAAGCCCTATGCTCCAGAACCCCCTAGGTGCATCAATTCGCCCATCAACAGTAATCTTTAATTTTCCCGGATCCGGAGGGATCCAAACCCCCAGAGATGCTGCCACAATTTGATCTGCTCCCGAGGAGCCTCTCGATTGTTTTGTCGTTGCCCAGACTCTCCGTAGCCCCTTTGCCAATGTTGCTACTATCGCTGGATGGAAAGGTACCCTATTCCACACAGCTTCATTTCTCGATCCCCATATTGCCCAAAGAGAAATAGTCACATGCTTGCTTCGTCCTCCCCCTCCACCCAAGCAATCAAGTCGCTCAATGTCGGGTCTGGCCCCATTTTTCCCCTAATCCTTTGTAGTAGTCTGTCCCCCCAGATAAGAGTCACAACACTGCATTTGAAGAATATATGATATGTCGTCTCCTCCGGATCACCACAAAGGGGATATTGGGTGATTATTGGAATCCCCTTCTCTGCCAGTCGTGACCTGGTCAGGAGTACATTTGAGATAGCCCTCCAAATGAATATTTTGACCTTGGGAGGGACTCGCAGTTTCCATATCGCTCTCCACCCTTTTTCTTGTGTTGATGGCGTCCAGATATCACCCAGGTGACATAGCGCTCGGTAGGCGCTTCTGAAGGTGTATTCTCCTATTATGTCCGCTTCCCAGTACCAATAGTCATTTGTTCCGTACCAGCTTGGGATGATAGAGAATATTTTGTTTCACGTGTCCTGGTCGAAAAGGGCTCTCACCTTACCTTCGTCCCACGCTTTGCACTCTGGTCTGAACAACTCGGAGACTCGCATGTCCACTGGAACATCTACCATTACACTGATTGCCTCCCCTCCTAACCATGGGGTCCCTATTACCGGATAGTCACCTGGTCTGATGCTCCTAAGCGCCTTTTCTCAAATGATTGATTTTCCCTCACAGATACTTCTCCACACAAAACTCGGGGAGAACCCCAACTGCGCCTCCAAGAACGAATCTTGAGGGAAATACTTCGCCTTTAGCAATCTACTCGGCAGTGACTCAGGGTTTGTCAAGATCCTCCACGCCTCTTTTCCCAGAAGAGCTAGACACCTGGCACCTCCCCGGCCCACCGCGAACACCATCTAAACCCACCCCCAAACCAGATCTGTAAAGAAAAATCCCATATATGAGTTTTAAAAGCCCCCCCCTCCTCCGTCGGCTAACACCACCACTAGAGAAGGCTCCGCCACCTGCGACCTACCCAGCCCACCACGAGCACCACCTAAACCAACCCCCAAATCAGATATGGAAAGGAAAATTTCATATATGGGTTTTGAAAGCCCTCCCATCCCTCCTTCGAGCAAGACTGTCCCACACCATCACTGCCGGTCTGAAATAAGCAAAGATGGTCGCCGGCGTACCCTTACCGGAGTCCGGCGGTGGCGTCGTCGACCCACTGTGAAGAGACGATGTAGAGAGTTTTTAGAGAGAGAGAGAAGTATTTTAGAGAGAGAGGGTTTGTGTTTACTTTTTCTATGGTTTTTTATGATCTCCATTTTAATGGTGCATCGACTAAAATTTGTTTAAACAAATTTATTGTTACAAAATATTAGGTAAATTGTAAGAAGTGATTTTTAACTTACATTTTTTTACCGAATGTGTATTTTTTTCAAAATTGACAAAAATACTCATAAAATTAAATATATTTTAAAATCAAAATAATAACGTTTTTCAACTCGAGCTCGTGTGTTTTTCTTTTAAATTCGAACTCGTCTGAAGTCTCGTGGAAGGGCATCAAAAGCATGCAAAAAAAAATTAACGAATTCGAGTCCCAAAAATATTTAATTTAAGAGCTTTTTCATCATATTTGAAAAAATGTACCCAATTTGCAAAAGAAATATTAAGTTTGCACCCCATTTTGTAAAAATGAAGTTGAATGTCACTTCTTAAATGGAATGGTTCACATCCTCTTTTTGCAATCTGCCCTCGATTATTTAACAACTTAATATTGCAAGGATTATTAATCTAATTTTTCTGTTAAATTAGTCCATTATTATGGGCTGCGCATGGGATATGTAAATAGAGTAATATAGTCAACGACGAAGCCCATTATCTGCAAAAGCCCATGTAGTGGAGTACGATGATTGCGTGAAACATAAGCCGTCAATGTTGTCGCTAATATTCATGGTCTGGTCCATGTAGGCCGAGCTCACTAGAAGACGACTCTCATCCTCTTAGGCCCACTCAACAACGTGTGAACCACCTATCTATCCCATCCACATCTCCAATCCTAAACCCACTAGCCCGCAAGACTTTTTTGTATTTACAAAATTACTAATGATAAAATAATACAAATAAAATGTTACAAAATTTAAATTCATGATTATAGTATATTTAGGGAAAAAACTACAAACCGTTATATTCAATTATAATGGGTTCTTCTGGCTCTAGGAAGACTAAAGATAAATGTGGATGGGGGAATAGATGCACATACGGGGACTGTAGCGTAGGGCTTATCTATAGAAACTCAGAAAGTCGAATTGTAAGAGCTCTTTGTAGAAGCTTTTTCGGGTCATCTCCATTCCGAAGAGGTGGAGGTCGTAGGTGTCAGAGAGACTTTATCATGGGCAAAAGGAAAGAGTTGGACGGAGGTGGAGCTTGAAACTGATTGTCTTAGGGTGGTAGACCATGTCCGGCAAGGAAAACAAACTACAAACATGTTCGGGGGCATTATCTATAACTGTAGGTGCATTCTCTCAACTCCCGAACTACATTTCTCCTTATCTTTTGCTCGTCGATCTTGTAATAAAGTGGCTCACGAATTAGCCAAGTATGCTCTAACTAACAGTAGCTAAGATTATGGTGAGGGGTCTGTCCCACCATCTGTAACTTCAACTGTCCGGTTTGATGTCGGGTTAGTTGCTATTTTTGTTAAATAAAATTCAGTTTACATTAAAAAAAATTATAACCATTCTTTTTTTTATTATTGAAAAGACATCATTCTCCTTTAATTCCACTCAACTATAAAAGTTTTTATGGAATACCACAACTTTTGTTTTATCACGTTTAAGATAATGTGAGTTAAATTAAACACAAAAGTAAAGTAAATTTTAAATCATACAAGACTTAATCGTTAAATTAAAACATATGAAATTTGATTATTGAATCAAATAAAATTTTAGTAACCTAACAAATATTAAATTAAATATATTATCAACATATTCATTATTTAGCGATGATAATGGAGTATATTTACTGATTCTTATTTTCTACTCGGTCGTTGAGTTCAGGATAATTTATCTGTTTATAAATATGATACATAAAAATATTTAAAGACCCCATCTTATATTTAGTTGAATCTTGATATCAAATTTCTCTTGAGTTCGTGTTCGTTATTTTTATTTTTATTTATTGATAGATGTTGATGCTATATTGGCCAACTCTAATTTGTCCGGAACAAAACAACCTAGGACCACTCACCATCCAACAAAAGGAGACTAATCTTGGACCCTTATACTAATAAATAGAATTTACAAGAATGTGTGATGTGGATGGATCATGGATGTCCTCTTTCATTAATTAACTTTTTTTTCGAAAGGCTTTCATTAATTAACTTACATCTACATAAACACTTAAATTTATGAGTTTAATAGAGCTAACATATAAAATAAATATTAATACATAGAAGAAAAGATACATTAGAATAAATTAATACTATATTTATTATCACGACGTGTTATTTATACTTTAATTTTAGTGATAATATTTATTATTAGAGGTCTTAATTTATATTTGTGAATTTAATGGTCTTCGATCCATATGCAAATAATGTAATTAATTTATATATTAGCCCTAATAATCTATAATTCGTATACATATAATTCTTTGGTATGATTCATCTTTACATTTAAATGGAGATCACATGTACATTTATATATAAAAGTTGCAATTATATATAATTATTTTTTGAGGGATAATCATATATAATTATTTGATATATCTAAGTAAAATTTAAGTGTTCAAGAAAGAAGAAAATTCTATATTATATAGATCGTACAATGGGGCACCTGACCTCATTGGCCCAGGAATTCAGAAAAAAAAATCATATAAATTTTTTTCATAAATTAAGTATGCACCCCTTAAATTATGATATGTGTACAAAAACTGTGTAACTTAATAATAAAATTTGTTTGACTTAGTGATAATTGTATAGTATTTTATCCATGAGATCCTATGTTCAAACCTTGGAACTAACAAAATTTTTAATAGTTTTGTGCTTTTCAATGATCGTTGGGCCTAAACTAACTTTAATAGTTGTTTGCTTTTAAAATGGAATTATTTTTTTACTATTAGTTAAAATGTTTTTTCATTAAAATTTTTGTTTTTTCATTATATTATATTAATTAAATTATTTGTGAATTATTGAAAATGTATGAATTTTTTATGTAGAGATTAAGTCCAATAGTGGGTGGTTTAATAAACGAATCAAACTCGAGTTCAAACTATTATGGTTTGTAAGGCTCGCGAACCGACTTACTTTGTATTTATATATACATGAAAGTTAAATTCAAACTCAACTGAAAATAAATAATCAAACTCGAATTAATTTTTGTTATATGCATTTAGTAATTATTTTATTAATAAAATTATTATTTTTCAATTAATTGTGTTATTAATTAATTAAATTTTGAGTGTAAAATTTTGTCCCATCTTAAATTTTTTTCTAAATTCGCCACTGATTATACAAATAACAAGTATCTCAAAAGCTACTTTTCATGGTGACGAGTGAGTTGATAAGTCACCTTGATTGAAGAACGATCCATACAAATTAATGATTTGTTTTAGGAACTTTCTTACTTTAGATATGTAAGCTTAACAAAATTATCCCAAATAATTTTCTATTCATTTCCAACCCTTTTTCTTATCTAATAACTTCCACTAAACTAGATAATGGCTCATAATTGAGCCAATGAAGAGTATGCAATTTAAAATTGGACCGACCAAAAGAAATTGTGCGGCTAATTCACTAATTAACACAGGTTACACTCACAAATTATGATTTAATCATCTTTTTTATGACAATTTTACGATAATTCCCAATTTTGCCCCTATTGGATAAATGACATTTCTGGCAATCTCGTTAATTAACATTTTCTTTAATTAGGGAGGGAATCTAGCATTATAAAATGACCAAAAAAGAAAAGGGCACGTACTTGTAAATCATGTCCTAAACCAAGGGTATTTTCGGAAGAGGGACCGTATATTAAACTGTTTATAACTACCTCAGACTCACTCTCCTCTGTTCCAAAACAGAGCACAACTGTTCTTGTCCACCACAAAGAACATAAACAAGAGTCCAAATGAAAAGAACCAATAACTCACCTCTTCTCCTTGTTCTGGTTCTTTTCGTCTCCGTCTTCGTCGCCTTTTCGACGATTCCGGTGGAAGCAAGAAAGCACCATGGACACACCAAGAAGCACAAACCCAATAAACACCATAAAGGCCACAATGGTGCTTCTGGTCATGGCAATTCTCCAAACCCTGACGTCACCACCCCTACACCATCTCCAGCGCCTGTCCCCGACCCGACCCGTTCGGGGTTTTTCAATGTTATGTCCTTTGGGGCCAAAGGGGATGGAGTCTCTGATGATTCAAAGGTAATAAAAAAGACCCAAAACTTGCTTGGAGTCGTTGAGTGGCATTTTGGTAATAAAATGCAGTGTTCTAAAAGTTCTACTTGTCTAATTAGTCTTGAGAAGAGTTTGTCCGTCTGATCAGCCTCTAGCGATTTTTAGAACATTCGTTCAATCTGATGTGTTTTTTTACAGGCACTTGTAGCGGCTTGGCAAGCTGCTTGTAGAGTAGCTTCTGCAACTGTTCAAGTCCCATTTGGGTTCAGATTTTTGATTAGTGCCATTACTCTTCAAGGGCCTTGCATGCCTCATCTCGTTCTTCAGGTTTTGACTTTTTTTGGGTGTTTGGGTTCTTCTGATACTGTCTTCTTTGTAATGGGTTGACTTTATCGTACCATGATATTTTGTCTGTGTTAACAGATAGATGGGACTGTGCTGGCTCCTGGAAATGTGGGTGCTTGGCCAAAATCAAGCTTGTTTCAGTGGATAAATTTCAAATGGGTCCATGGATTCACCATCCAAGGCTCTGGTTCTGTTGATGGTCAAGGCTCTAATTGGTGGACCCCACAAGTCTCCCATATTCAGGTTATCAGATAGCTTTCAAATAAAAGCGTTAGACACTAGTCATGCTGATAGAATCCGAAAATGAATCAAAAGCATGTCGGTGACTTTAGGAGCGCCTGTCTTTCAGATATGAGACTCCTAACGGGTTGTTTGTGCTTTTTCTTCTTTAATGAAAACATAAATGAAGCCATTGTTGACTTTGTTATGTAATGCGTGGTTTTGCAGAAAAAATCCAATTACATCCCGAATATGAAACCAACGGTAACATTTTTCTTACCGTTGTCTCATTTACTCGTGTTTACTTGCGTGACAAGCAATGAGTTGAAATCTTCTTCTCTGTCTCATTATAGGCAATAAGATTTTATGCGAGCTATAATGTGACCGTTCAAGACATAAAGATTGTCAATAGCCCTCTGTGTCACCTGAAATTCGACAGCTCGGGCGGGGTTAAGGTCAACAACATCACGATTTCTTCGCCGGAGGACAGCCCCAATACCGATGGAATCCACCTTCAGAACACCCGGGACGTCGAGATTCAGCATTCCGATATTGCTTGTGGTTGGTCTCAAGAAGCTCTTTTTTTTAACCCAATTTTTATATTTTTTTAACTCAACTGGGTTATTACAAAATTAGAGTAATGGGACCCACATATTTAGTGCTTGGCACATTTCAAAAGATATTGCGGTGGAGAAGGTGGTCTGTGTTTAAGGAAATGTTATTGGTCCGTAGAGCTCTTTTAAACGGTTTAACTGTCACAAACCTAACTTTTATATAAACAAAAACACAAAAACCTTATTTTCTAAGTCATTTGAAATTTCCACACTTAAACTAAATTTTATAGGTGAATAGAGATAGAAACATGGCGGGTACATTACATGTTTTGTGATCAAGTCTACATTTTAACAGAGATACTAAATTTTCGTAAATTTAGGGCATTTTGCTATTATGTAAGAATGAGAACAAGTTAACTTGAGATGAGTTTTGTAAATCTCGTTCTCACCTTAAACGAATCTAAGATAACAGTTTACCATAAGGTTTAAGGTATTTTTTACAGATAGATAATTGTGCTTTAACATGATATTAAATATATTTTATTTTCCAGTCAAGGATTTACGCATCTGAACGTAACCTCATAGATTTCAACCCTTTTAGTCTATCAAGCATGTAAATATAATATTACTTTAAAGTTTTAGATAAATCAGAGTTTAACCGACACCAAACTCCACAATCAATAAATTCAACAATCTCACACTAGATTCCTTTTATTTCGGCAGGGGACGATTGTGTTTCCATACAAACAGGTTGCTCCAACGTTCACATCCACCATATGAACTGTGGCCCAGGACATGGAATCAGGTAATTTCAATAAAAACCATAGTATTCAAACTCAACCTCATCTCGAAATGGTATTCTAAATAAAGCTAAACACAAGTTAATTGGGTGGAGAGGATCTTCTGAAAATTTATCAAAAATTAATCAGAGACTAATAAAAAATTAATTGAGAATTAACAAAAAAAACATATAATGAATTGGGAATGACACAGATGTTAATTAAATCTATTTTTTAACCAACAACAAATGTACTAACACATTCACAATGTACCCAATGTTATCAATCACTACAGCATAGGAGGCCTAGGCAAAGACAAGACCGTGGCGTGCGTCTCCGACGTGGTCGTCGACCAAGTGACGATCCAAAACACGATGTCCGGAGTCCGAATCAAGACGTGGCAAGGAGGTATCGGCCACGTGAAAAACATAACATTCTCGAGCATCCAAGTCATCGACGTCAAGGTCCCGATCATCATCGACCAATACTACTGCGACAAGAAAGCGTGCAAGAACCAGACCGGAGCCGTGGCCGTGTCGGGCGTCCGATACGACAAGATCATCGGGACGTTCTCGGCGCAGCCGATACGCCTCGCGTGCAGCAACGCCGTGCCGTGCGTGGGCGTTGACCTGGTCGACATCGAGTTGACCCCGTCGCCGAGGTTCGGCGGGAGGTTCAGGCAGGCCTTGTGCTGGAACTCCTACGGGAAGTCGAAAGCGCCGTTGGTTCCGTCGAGCATCGATTATTGCTTGAGGAGAGGTGGAGGAAGTTTGGTCAAGGGGATTGAGAGGTCCCGTGAACAAAGCAATGTGTGTTATTAGTTTTTTTATTTTTTATTTTATGTGCTTCCCTTCTAGCAAAAATATTTTGTTGGTAGAGGGTGATGCAGGTGTAAATTAGTGTATTTATCTCTTGTTATGATTTTGATCAAAGTGTTGTTCAATTTGTAGTTTTTATTTTGTTAAATAGACGAGTGTGTTAAAGTTTTTTCTGAATATTTAGAGGGAGCTGGTTTAAGAACGTTTTCTTAAAATGAGCTGCAAAGCATTATTTTGGATCGTATAAATATTCTATTTGAATAAATGTTTTATGTGTGTAAGTTACAATATTGTTGGATATTTCTTCAATTGATAGTTATAGATCCACAAATGTTTTATTTGTGTAAGTTACAATATTGTTGGATATTTCTTCATTTGATAGTTATAGATCCACTGTGATTAGTATAGTAAATATTTCTGAGTGTTCTTATTTACTATTTTATTTTGCTTGTTTTCATATATGCAATATTTCTCGTTATAATACTCAGGATGATTATTTGATCAATATTTTTTTAGAAATATGCAATATTTCTTGTTATAATACTCATGATGATTATTTGATCAATATTTTTTCATTTATAAATACTTGTATGCACTCATATAGAAGAAGATTTGGGTCAATGAATATTAAATTTGTAATTGGTTAAAATTTGACATACTTATTTCTATATAGTCAACTCATTTTGATATATATAAGATTCATCAACAACACTCTCGCATGAATGTCAGATCCACATTATGTGAGACTATTCGTTTAGTTTGTGAGTCTTAGACCCATATAAAAAAGATAGCGTAAAATATATAATGTATGCGAAAATAAATAAAATTATGATAACACATTAAAACTAGACTCATTTACAAATTCAGATAAGTTCTTTTAAGTTCGTTTGACGTTAGTTATATTATTAGGGTAACTGGTGTGCCACTATTGTTTGTGTTGCGTGGGAGTGAGGTAGGGAGAGGGACAGTTATGAATATTCTTGTCTTGAAGTACCAAAATAATGCAAAAACCATGAAGAGAATGAGAGTTAGTGGAGGGCTCAAGGTGAAGGGCAGGGTGATGGGAGCCACGAAGGCTTGTGCTTAAGATTTTAAATATTACATAGCAGAAAGTTATGGAAATCTATAAAGGGAATTTGAGAGGCCAGGCCAGGTTTATATGTGGTCAAGGAATGAATGAATGAATTGAAAGTGCACTGAATATGAGAGATGGACCTGCACTTGTTGGGACCATCCCCCAATTAAGTCACCTCCCATTCCATCAAAACCCTAAGTCCCCTAACCCCTTCAATATGGGTCACCCCTTAAATTAAAGCTTCTCCCACAAACTATACTTTATATAGATTCTTCTAGCATCTTCTTAGAGTTGAGAGTGGGCGTGGAACCACCAAAAGTGACTTGGCACATTTTAGTTGAGCATGCATTTGTATAACTACTTTTTAGGCTAAAAATTTATAGCAACTTGATCGTTTGAGTATAAGGTTAAGCAGCATATGATCAGATCAGATCCGATCCGATCAAATTTCAAAATTGTACATTGTATAAGAGTGCTTTTTATGGTCTATTATTCATGGGATGCCTCAAATGAATCATGTGCAGAAGTTCAAGTCTACACATTTGGAGTGACAGCCGATGTATCTGAAGATGAATAAAAATCAGATGATATGTATAAATGAATCACGCTCGATTATCCTTATATAGTAAGTATTTGATCGTATAACATGTTTGCCGGATATGATTTGATTTGATCTAGTAGGTCATCATGAGATACGAAAAATGATAGAAGTGAGAAACAATTTTCACTTAAGAGAAGACCCTACCAATATCCGTTGAGACCCACACACCCAAAAAGAAAAGAACAATTCTTTTTTACCGAAAGGGCCTAAAAGACCCATTTAAATGAACCTATTCAAAATTAGGTGTTCACTATGTTGGGAATGAAATTGAAGCTAGATGTTAAAGACGATGTCATGACAAAACAGATAAAATATATAAATGAATAAATAATTTAAGTGAAATTATAAATAAGAACAACCAGAACTTACATAATGTTTTTACATTGTGTCGACTAGTGAACATGCAGAGAAAAGTTTTATTAAAGAAAAAAAATATGCAATCACCAAGTTTCTAATTAATATCCTGCTAAATTCGTTAGTAAGTATTTATAATACTACACTTTCTTAATCGGAAAACAACATATGAAACCTGATTAAATAAGAAACATAAAACTCAAAGTTCATTTTCAGACTGTCAATTCCTACTTTGTCGAACACTTTTTCGTGACAAGTCATTCGACATGCTATATTAGCTTGTTTACTTGAATCTGGTTTGGTTCAAGACATATCTAACAATCTGATTTACCTAAAAGTTCAAGTTGATATGTGCTTCATGAGTTTCAAAATTGCATCATGCATGATTGCATGCAAGAGTATAGATACGTGATTATTGTGTAAGAAAATTAATTCCTTCCCAATTATGTGGTCTATTAAGAGTCTGTTTTCTATTAAGATACATGTTATTCTCATATGAATTGGTAAACCTAAAAGAGTTATATTCCAAATCAATCTCTATCTTGATGAACAATTTAAATTGAATAAGAAAACATAAACTTAATTCTCTACAAACTTAAATCAATCTCTGTAAATAAATGCATTTGTCCATCAGACATGCATAGTGTAAGAACCGTAATGAAACACATCAAAAAAGGTTTATAGGTAAGGAGAAAGAAACTGGAATTCTTTACACCAAAAAGTTCATATTCTCTTCATGGATCAAGGAAGCCTTATACACTTACGATAGATTGAGGTATTCCTGATACTTATTTATTATCTATTTTGTGATTAATCATGATGCTCACGATCTTAAATTAATGTCATGTAAATTACGCATACATATTGATCAAGCTCTTATGCCATCTTAAAATTCGTTTCACCTAATTTATCATCTAAATATATCTCTCAAGTTATATATTTTTTATTGTGTAACATTGACAGTGGTAACTAGATGGAGCTAGTGTTTGTGGTGGCTGGTAAATATAAACCGTAAAGAGGGTCTATATTATTCGTGCACCGCCCATGAAGGCTTCACTCTTTGTCTGTGCACGCGCATGACTCATGAACCATCAACCATAACAATATAGACACAAAAAGAAGTATTTGTATATTTGGTTTGGGCTTATTGTGGGTCTCTTAATGACCAGAACTCTCTTTTTGTCTCACTTTTGTGCAGCTTTTGAACTCAATCATGTTCCATTAATGACTGTTTGTTTAAGCAAATGTACATTTGGGTATGACTTGTTACGAGTATTAACAAATGTTCAACTTGACTTGAGACTCACCACTCACTCACTGCTAAAAAAACCTAAAAGCTTTCTACAGTAAACATTACAAGAAAAGTTGGTCATTAAGTGGGTCTACACAAATGTATGGCATATTGAAAGATGTATCGTTGTGGAGACTCAAACTCTTGACAATCGTTAACAATTTCAAATGTTTGAAAGGTTGGATAAACAAGTTTTGGTAATGCTCAATACTCTAGTTTTCATGCATACATTTGATTGTAGAGATGAGAAAAAAAATTCTAAACTCGGCAGTGATATGTTATATCCGATCTGATGAAGTAAGGGACGAGGTTACTAAATTCGACATGAAATCACACGAGGTTATGGAGAGAAAATATAGTCTTAACGCGACGAAATATGATATTTTCAATTTGACGAAAATTATTCAATTCAAAATTGAATAAATGAAACCGTTGCCCCATACTAATGGGCTCGGTCAGTATTGGGCTAGCCTTGGAACTTATTACCCTTAATTTGGGCTTGACATTGGGCTGGACCACCTTATAACCTAACACGTAAATCTCCTTTTTCACCGGCCCATTTCATTTTCTATATTTTGCAACTTTTAAAACTTTCCATTTCCAGAAAGACAAAAAATAGTGAAAGAAACAGAAACGGAACTGAGAAACTTCGGGCCATGAGCATGATAAGTGGAATTGTCGGAAAGTAATTTTCCGGCACAAGAAATTATAGACCGTCGTTCCCGCGCAACGTCACCGTTTATTTAACCGTTACTTTTTAATCTTTCTTTTAAGTGTCGCAGATTTTTTTCAGCAATTGATTGATTAAAGCACAAAGTTCCAGACTTTGAGCGTTTTTTCACGACACTAAGGTATTTCAGATTATTCTCTGTCGTTTTTACTTCATTTCGGAGTGTTTAAGGTCAATGTATGGTCGTTTTGATGTCCTGGAAATTACCCAGTAATAGGTGCATATATACATGTATTGATTGGAGGACATAATGTTGTGAAGATCTTTGTGTTTGCCCAAATTCCCAATTTTTGTTTCGTTTCAGAAAACTCTTATTCTAAATAATTCATATCAATAAATGTGTATCATGTCATTTTGGGTTATTTTTTGATAGTGACACTGGTGTGAAGATTCTAGAGATCAATTCATAGTCATTTTGATGTTCTAGAAATTTCCCAGTAATGGGGTTCTTATAGTTATATATAAGCGTAATTACAGATCACTATACTCATTAATCGTCCAAATCTCATTCTTAGATTACTATACTCAAGTTTGAATTTTTTTTCTCATCCCCCAAGTTTCATTATGTTACACTTAAAGTAAATTCAGTTAGATTTAACAGATGTTGATTGTAAAAAGTCTAAAATGCCTTTGTTGTGTAAGTTTCAAATGTATAATTATCAATCAATATGAAAAAACTATTTTACCCTCACTTAAATAATAACTTAAGGTTGTAAATGCAAGGATATGTTTGTCCTTTCAAATATCATGGAAAATGGCCATTGTGCCCTCCTCTTAAAACTCATCTCTCCTCCATCACTCTCTCTTCTTCGTTCTTTCTCTTCTGTCTCTCTTTCTCTCACTCATAGAGTCAGTCAAGATTATTCCTAAAACTGAAATCATAAACGTATATCAATACAACAAAACTGAGAGATGAGTTTGAAATCAATTAAACTAAAATTAATAAAGCCTAAACAACCAAAACTCATATCAACAACAAATCTAAAGTCACTAAAATACAAAAGACCAAGAACTCAAATCAATACAAAAAATTTAAATATGTAGGTACGATCAAATTGGCTATTTTGGTTAGATGACATGTTCATTGACAAATGTCTAG
>JAYMTP010004194.1:0-15389 GCA_036897365.1 Geranium brycei | reverse complement strand
ATGGTTTCAGAAAAGCTAATGAGTAGCATTTCAGTACACATGACAATCCCTATATTATCATGCTACAATATTAATAACACCTTCCCTCACAACACTCACTGCCCAACCATCTTAACAATAATTGTAATTAATATGTACTAGACTACTTATTTCAATTTCTACTTTGACAATATTACCATCTCATTTTTGTTAGATAATGCATATATATATATATATATATAGTTGATGGATATATCAGCCTCTAATGTCTGAAATATGTGAATCTTTTAAATAATATTTTCTCTTTTCGTGAAGCTTATTAGTAAGTCACAGTTTCAATTGTAGACTTCATTATTATCACTTCTTAAGCATTACATGACCCTCATCCATTAATATTTTTTAAGATGTTAATTACATTTTAATGTCCACCTTCTCAAATAAACTTTGTTTAAAAGGAAATCCGGCAAAAAATGTCATGTGCGATAATATTTATGTAAGAGTGTGTTGTGTATTCTAACGACAAAAAATTTATGTACATTTCAAGAAAAATAACTCTACAATTCACAAGATAGCGTAATACAAATCACAACCTCCACCTTGACTGGTTGGAGAAACCATGTGATCCTACTGCAGAACACATTACGCATACTTTCACGAACAACGCTGCAATCAATCTATACTCCAAACACAAGCGATCAGGCCAAACAGCTGATAAACAAAATAACAAACATCACCAGAATAAACATGTACAGTGAGCGAATTTTAACAAGACTCTTAACCGCTGGCCAATTCATGATGGTACAAAAATAACATATTGATAATATATTTTTGTTATTTTCCATTTCGATGATTCATATATTATCATTAATGTTAAAGCCATCATATATAATAAGTGACATTCACATTATATACAATGAAAAATCCATTTCACTATAGTCAACATAGTAACCTCATATAATAAGTTCCTCTTTGTTTGCACCTGAAATGAATTCAATTCCCTTTGCCTAAACTTTGTTCACCCAAAAACTAAGTCCTCCATGCATGACCTAATAATATAATGGGGTCATGTGTGGGTTCCACCTTGTACCCTAGCCAATCAAAACTCTCACCAACTCACCCTGTAATTGTACAATTATTAAAGCATTGTCCATCTACTGTTCCACCTATTTCTTCTTCTTTTATTTATAACCACTACTATTCTGTTCATGTCAATTAATTTAAGGATGTTGATATAAATTGTCCCTATTTTTAATAAATGAAAGTCATGCATACATTTATAGAGGGTAAATAGTAAAAAAAAAGGGTGTAATATTTCAATTTTGTATAAAAATGGCAAGTCAATTTAATATATTTTTGAAAAATGTGTCACTTTGTCCAACTGTTTGTTATTCTAATTTTGTAAAATGTAGTTGTATATTTTTGTTTTTGTGAAAATGGTAGTCAATTTACTATATATATTTTTGTGTAAAATGTGGCAATTTGTCTGACAATACTACTGAAAGTTTAAAAAAAATCAATTTGAGCTTGTTGATTTTCCTCTTGACTCTGAACTAGTATAAATTTAAATTCTCATGAAT
Organism: Geranium brycei; assembly: GCA_036897365.1. Lineage (NCBI taxonomy): Eukaryota > Viridiplantae > Streptophyta > Magnoliopsida > Geraniales > Geraniaceae > Geranium > Geranium brycei. The sequence continues at coordinate 13,833 of JAYMTP010004194.1, read as the reverse complement.
AAAATCAATGGCCTGCCAGAGCAGAAGAAAATTGGTAAGTTAAATTTTTCAAAAAAAAATATATTTGTTTCCATTATAATTCTTTTTGGACAAATATACACATTTTGTAAAAATAATAATAAGTTAACAATAAACTTCTTGTAAAGAAAAATACATTGTCACAGTTTACTATATACAAACTTTCTTTTATAATTTATCTTTTATATTATTATGAATCTATTAAAAACCTCTCTGGATAAAAGAACAACTGAGAATGATAGAGATACATATCCTTTTATTCATCTCCATCATTCTCTCTCTCCTTCAATGTCTTCACATTTGTTTGATGTTTTTAATTATTTTGTTTACATTTTCAAGTTACTATGTCAGTCTCGTATATGTAACACAAGTCTCGTAGTAACAGTTGTGGGCAGTTTTGGTCGATTATTTTATGGTCTTTTAGTAGTTCAATGGAGATTATGATGGCGGATCAGCGTTGCATGGATACAGGAAACTCAAATAAGGTTAAAGGATATTCAAGAACAGTGGCAACATATCACAATTTATGGGGTTTCTCTGAGAAAATCATAAGGTTTCTCCAACCAGCAAAGGTGGAGGTTGTGGCTCTCAAATAAGGTTTATGAGATCACTTGAAAAGTAGAATCTCTGATTGTGTTGTTTTACTTTTAAGACTAGGTCATTCTCGCTCAATGAAATCAATCTGTAGAAATTGCAACGAAGCAATACACTCGCTTGCCAGATTTGACCTTTGTAATCTAGTTTGGGAGTCAGACGTGAGAGTTATTCCACCGACTCTTTTTGTAATTCTCGATCGCGAAGCTCGGGTCTGATCTATAACATTTATGTTTGCTTTTAAAAAAAGGTAAGATCATTTTCTTAATATAAAAACGAAGAATACACACGCACGAATTAATTAATAAAATTATGAAACATTGTAATTTGCGAAGTTGTTCGATAAAAGTTTTATTTTAAGCCACGAGAGTATTGTATGCGGAAGAAGCTGTGGTCCAATTTTCTTGGATATGCAACGCTAAATCTGCGCTTCTTGTCTTGTCGGTAGAAAGATCAGCACGTGCCGCCACCACACGTGTGTAATTAATATTAATAAACCACACAAAGATGTGGACCTTAGAAAATTAGTAAACTACATAAATGAAAATCATTCTTATAGTATATATTCAAACGTATAATTTTGAATTTATTTAATATTAATAATATATTTCTTTTAATTCAATCGTTAAAATTGATTTTTAAGTTTATTTATTTATTATTATTATTATCTTACATAAAGGATAACCGAATATTAAAGTGATAATAGTTGATGTGTAAAATTGTTATATATCATTTTAATTTTTTGATTCATTGTTTAATTTTATTTTTCAGGTCAAATTCTATTTATACAATCGTCATCTTATTTATTGATAAATTTGGTCTAAAACGAAAATCTTTAAATTACCTACGATAATAGGTTTATAAATTGAGTTGATCGATCGTGTGAAATCTCAAAATTTACTCAATCCAAGTTCCAAAGCAACCACAATGAAACAAACAGAGGAATGTGTGTAGCGTGAAACGTTGAATTCAAGCTTTTGTAGCCCAAAAACGGAACGTCTAGGACGCAATATGGCCTCATTATTTTAAGGCATGAAAGTTATTTTAAGGTAAGGTTTTCAGACAAAACACTTCACAAGTTCTAACAACTTGTACATATGTTAATTAATGTCCGAGATCGAACGAGCAAACCTAATCCAAGTATACCCGCACGTGCATGGCAATATTATATTTCAAATGTTTGGATAAACTTCAAATTGGAAAATAAAAAGTGTGATAATGGCAAAAAGTCAAATTTAAGTGGTAATTTATCATTTTTTAATTTATAAAAGTACACATTTTGAAGAAAATAATGCAAACACAACATTTTTATCATTAACAAATACATCAACACCCTTTTCCGAAACTATCATTTTATAAGACACTTTTTACAATTTTTTCCTTTTTTCGAAAAATGATATATAAGAACACAATATAATTCAGCTAAATATCTTGGTACACGCACTAAGATTATGATTTGCTGTTTTCTTGCTGATAAAAAATTTGGCTAAATAACCCAACTAAGACGCTCGAAAACAAAATAATAAAACTAGTTACATGATCGAGAAAAAAAAGTATCCATCCTACGACGATGACAGGAACGAAAGACCTCAGCTCCGGTGGCCTACGCCAAAGTGAAACCTCCTCATGCCCTGGTCGTTGAATGCATATTCGAGTCGCAGAGGCCCCAAAGGCGAGTCCACGCGGACTCCACACCCGTATCCATATCCACTCCCCGACTTCATCCTTGCTCCGGCAGGATCGCCTGTGCAGAGAGGAAGAAACGTGAAAATGGAGTCCCCGACATCAAATCTAAAATTGGCGCTCACGCCATACATATAGTATGGATATTTCATTTTGGACATCAAAATATACAAATCCATCATTATAAGCAATGTTTTTAGAATATGTTAGGCGCTAATCGGGCAGATAGGGCATCTGGAAACTAATCAAGAGTGAATCAAATTAATCAGACCAATCAGAGACTAATAAGGGATTAATTGGAAACTAATCAAACTATAGGGGAATTTTTAGAACATTGATTATAATTATATGCGAATGAAAATTTGACGGTGTAAGACAAAGAAAAGACCTACCAGGTACAGTAAAGCCAGACCCGAGATCAGTTCCATAATCGGCAAATATGACTCCTCCTACCGGGCCCAACTGCAAATTGAATTATGTATAATCTGGGATCGTTAAACTGACTTCAAAAAAATTAATTCTCATTTACATAATATATTATGAAAAGAAAAATATGTTTAGAAGAATAAGATTTTGTTCTTTTCTACGCTTACCATAGGAAAAGAGAGTTCTCCGGAACCAACAGCATAAGACCTGCCGGAACCAACAGCGCCTTCTTCATAACCCCTGACGCTGTTAGTTCCACCGATGGCAAAAGCTTCGTGAGGCGAAAAATTACCCACCACATGGCCACCCGACAGACTGACATCCAAATCGAAAGCAAGTCAAGACCAAATCAGAACGTTACAACCGAACAAAGGAAATCATCACCACAGATTATTGCTGTCAGATTGTTGCCATGTAACAGAAAACTGTAAATAACGGTACCTTGCAAGAAAGTGAGTGGGACCCACTTCTATTCCCTTTCTAGCGCGGGCATTGACTCGGTTGAAAAACAACAAGTCCGCCCAAACGGGAAGGCCCTGCTCCATGTTGAATACAAACTGCAGGCACAGCCCATATGAGAGAGAGACGGGTGATGAATAATGAAAAGCCGCTCAGATTGATGTGACTAACCATGGAAGACCCTTGGTCGCCAGAACCGGTATAGACGGTCTCAAATTTCGCAAGAAGTGTATCGTCGTGTGGATTTCCACTATATTAACAAGTTCGAAAGCATAGAAAAATAACTATCAAAACTTGTTGATATTTAACGGTCAAAACAACCCAGAATTAAGTTATAATAGATGCATACCTTGCAGTGAGAGGGCTGCTATAAGAGTCCTTGATTACAGGATTTCCACTTTCCCCACGAACACCAACACGCTGGATCATTGCATACCGTATGAAAATATGTATGGACAGCATGTTATAACAAGAAAACAATAAGCGGAAACAATCATAATCGAGATATAGCAATCGCAAGAACGCACAAAATTATGTGGTTCGTCAACAATATGTTGACTACAGAAGCACCCAGTAGTTCGGCTAGATTATGGATGGGTAGTATTCATACTACTACACTTAAACCCTAATGAGAAAGGAAAATGGGACTCGTATGAAAGGAAGCCCAAAGCAGGCCCAGACCAGAAAATCAAAGCCCAAACATCAGAAAATGTGAGTTACTAATGGAGTGGGTTCAGAATTGATTCAAAACATTCCAACAAAATGTTGTAACAGAGAATATGCAAGATCTAATGAGAATAGCAATGCAAGTAGATATATGAGAAAATTGCAAAAATGTGCCCTATTATATGACACTTTTGCAAAAGGGTCCTATGATGTTTGTTAATGGCAAAATTTTAAATTAAAAATAATATAATTACGAAATTTGATCATACAAATTTAAGTTAAAAGATAAAAACAGAAACTTTTAAAATATTTATTTTTTATAAAAAGTAATTTTTATTTTCAGGGGTAATTTCGTCATTTTATAAAATTATACACATTTTGCAAAAAAATCAAAAAATACAACACCTTTTTGCAAAATTGTCATATAACAGGGCACCTTTTTGCAAGTTTCCCTAGATATATGGGAGACCGGCCAAGACTGAAGCCTAAGTAATGACCGTGTTGGGCTAAGCCAAACAATGATGACCCTCCATGGACTTGCCTATATAAGCCGCAGCTAAAGTTGCAAAAATAAGAGCTTGAATACCGCTTGTAAATAATCCAAGGAACATGACAGGTATAGGAACCACTAAAGGTACTAAAGAAAGAAGAAGAAGAACAACTACTAATTCATCGGCTAATATATTCCCGAAAAGTCGAAAACTAAGTGATTGAGGGTAAGGTGGATTCTACAACTCCCCTCATGCAGATGTTATCTTACAATATTATCGCCTCCATCGGGAAAAGTACAGTGAAAAAAACGCCTTATTAGTATGATCGGGCGTCAAATACGTTGGTATGTGACAGCTATGCACACGCACCTGAAAAATAATTCCTGCTGTTCCACTCCACTTTGGCCTGATTGGTCTGCTGAATTCTATGCCAGACGTAACTCGGCCAATAGTCAGACCGTTGTCTGCAGGGTTACCGCCATGAACCAGTGTTCCCGGGGTTCTCGAATTCTGAACCAAAGAATAAAGTAATCAGTTTGCAATTCCTCACAGCAAGGCAAGATCAAAGAAACTAACTTTGCATCACCTGAACCATGACCGTTCTCGATGTCCTCTTATCATCGCCCTCGATCCATGGATCCGTGTAGTTTATTCGAAATATCGAGTCGATTTGGCCCCTCTCCAAGGAAATGTTAAGTTTTTGGTTTCTTCCAAATACATTCCGGTGAGAATATGCAAAGCTGCATAAGAACTAGTTGTAAACACGAGTTTGAAAGCATAATCTTGCAGTGCCACCTGAACCGAGAACAGTAATAGACAGCGTTCTAAAAATCGCTAGGCGCTAGTACCTAGGCAATTAATCGGATTTGTATTTCACACTTTTCAATTTTTTATCAATGAAATTATTATATATGCAGTCAAATTATAAATTATACTGTATAAAAAAATAATCAATATTTTTATTTTTATTACATTCTTTATCCTTAACAACAACAAAAATACCAATAAAAAACCTATTAGTATAATTATTTTTTTAGTATTTTTATTATATTTTCAAATCAAATCAAATTTATTTATTTATTTGCCTAGACCCGCCTAACCGACTTCAACCGCCCGATTATATGAAATCGATTCGGTGTTCTAAAATTCCTCGCCTAGCCCGAATTTTATAACACTGTTAATAGATGCAATGACCAGCGAAAAACACATACAAAATTTGTGTAGATCTTATAATTTGTTGCATATATCTACATTTGGTACACCTTCCTCGTAAAATAGTATTAGGATTTTTTATAAAAAATGCATATATAGACTAAAGCGATGCGTAATCTGAATGGTGTGCTTTGTAATAGACTTTACTATCCCTTATTACTAAAGTAGGTTTTTTCATTGAGCATAAAACAGAGCCACCCGATTATACAAATGATGATCGTGTTGCAAATTCTTCAGGGGAAATCAGACAGTAACAGTTGGTAATCTTACCTCCCAATAAGTCCTGATAGGGGACCACTTGTAATCCTACAAATTAAAAGATAGCTCGGTGATCATTATCTCACATGTGAAAGTGAATGAAAATTATGTCGGTATATTAGGTGAATAAGTATGTGAAACGATGCACTTAAAATAGCGCCACTTACCCACTGGATATTCCACCACCAGCAGAAAAACCTCCACTTTGACGTTCAACAACATTCATAACCAAATCAACTTTACCAGTATCTGAAACATCAAAAAGTGAAAAATTTCAAGAAACCAAATTAAGAAATAAAAAAACAGGTCATAGGCAAGCAAGGATATTGCCGCTAAAATATGCACACAGCAAAATCATGTCGTTCAAGACACCTGTTGACTAACAAAAGAGAAATTTTAGTTAAGTACATATTTGCCACTCACTAGATTGCTATATAAAGACAGACCAAAAGTTGAATGACCAATTTTGCATTCTCAACCCAAAATTTTCATTTTTGCCTTTAGAAATTGACTAAATATATTAAGATTAACAATTATAGTACAAACTGTACCTATTAAATTAATTGCTAGTTTGGTACACTATGATATTCGTCTATCCAGGCAAATAAATTCATGTCTCAATGGAGGATTTGTAGCAAAAGAATTGTTTCATGTTCACACAATTTCAAGGACTTATAACAAGTGAAAACTAACTAAACATGTCTAAGGCATGGAATAACAAGGTTATATGAAAAAATATGTCTCATTATGGGACAATCAATTTTTTTATCAGCAATTGTATGCATCAAGATTTGAACTCATGGGACAATCAAATGTGTAACACTTTATTCACCTCCAGCAGGTTGAGGGATGATGCTCACATCTTCCATGATTCCCATAGTTAATACAGTTTCCACGTCTCTTTTTCCTTGAAACAAACTGTACACCTACAAATAGATTGTCAGAAACAGAGAGACCTTTATTAGTACAAACATTAAAACCACTAAAATTTGTAAGCTCCAACAAGGCAAGGCAAACATACTGATGCAACCAAAAGTTGCTGGGAAAATGAGGAAAAATTAAACATATGCAATTGAAAAGTGCTTAAACCCAAGCTAAAAGTTGGCAATAGTATAATCTCACATACTGTCATAAAGATAATAACATCGCCAATTAAAGGCGAGACAGAGATAACAGAATTCTTAACTCAAATACTGTGACACCTCATTATCTAGAGTACTCAAATACCAAGCGAAAAGATAATCCTCAAAGTAACAACCCTTGTCAAGATCTCTCATCCATAAACTTGTTCATGAGTAAAATAGGTGAACCAAAATACCTGCCCCTTCTTGGTTGTAAGTTGCCGAAGTATAGTTTCCGGCTTTGTCTTCCCTGTAGTTGGCTCACCACTGAATATAGAAATAAAGCATATAGAAGTTGTAAGCATCTTTCCCTTGTTTCAGATTAAAAGTTCATTTGCAGAGGAAGGTCATGGGAGGGTTCTTACGTCTTTCTGTCCAGGAAACGTATGGAGATATTATTGACCTCGGCTTCTGAAACTTGTAACCGAATAATGCCACCAGAAAGAATTTCAACATCTGATACCTATAACAATTATTCAAAACTATGATCCATTAATAGTAGGTTTGATGCAAATCCAAATTATAAAATAAGTCATCTTATAATTCCTCCAACGATATTTTTTGATAGATAATAGAAAGAGTGAAACTCTTACCAAACCAAAAAGACCTCGCTCCATGTACCAATTATTTATGGAAGATATAACATCATCAATGCGCCTGATATTAACCACTTTTCCTGCACAACTTGACATAACAATCAAATACAGTAAAGGTCTCCTATGAGTGGTTTAAATATAATAGATTAGATACACAAACAATTTAGTACGAGTAAACATGCATATCATGATGACATGAAAACTTCAACAGATTTTTGCAAGCATGCATACCATGTCCACCACGGAAAGCATCTTCTAGAAATTTTGATGGAAGAACATTAGCTCCATCACACACCAAACCTTGGAACTCCTGGTTTGGTTCTACCTTATACCACAAGATACCAATATTAATTACCACTCGGGCCAAACTGAATAAAGAAAACATTTTTATAAATGTCTAGAAGAAATTTCTGTGCATCTAAGCTAACTCTTGCAAAATGTGGAAAAAATGTTGCATTGAACAGACATCACATTCAAAATTCTCACACCCGTCTTCTTCATATGATTCAAGTGTGTATATAAGACAAATAACCTTGGTGAACGGAATTTTGGCAATGTAAAATTATTATGCATCCATTAATTTTATCTTTTCATAATTTCAGCATAGTGATCAGAAACAGAAACATTTCCTCTTCCTTCTTTTGGCTTTAAACCTCCACATTGTTGACCACATTTTTATTTCTCCCTTTTCTTCAGAATTATGTACAAACCAATAAATTGTAACCGAAAACCCTTATCAATCAAATACCATCATTCAGCCTCAATAACAAATCATCTCCAATTATGTTTAATAAATCAATTTACATTAGATTACCTCAAACACCAATCTGATACCATCTCTAGTATCGATTGCAACCGGCATGCACGCACTGAAGTACCCGCTGTCAATAATCCTATGCACGTCTTCTTGAACCTCTCGTGCGGTGAGAGCTGAATTGGGACGACAAGCCTTCAAAGCAGCCAATGCCTCCATCTCAAGGTCCTTCCTTTCGAGCTCTTCGCCGTCCTTATTCTTGATCAGAACCTCACTGATCAACACCCTCTCCTCCTCGTTCCGACTCGACCCATGACCCTTCTGCTGAATCTCCTTCCCCTCCGACGCCGCGGACGACCCGCCCTGAGTAGCCTCATTCATAGACAACGACGCGAAGCTCAGAATACCCAATTCACCTTTCCGCGATTCCTTCTCCGACCGACCGGACCCGCACAGAGACAGCGACGCCGAGCAGAGTAGATGCGATCTCCCGAACAAAAACCCATCTCCGCCGCGACTCTCCGACTCGAAATCGAGATCTCTAATGGGTCTGAACAAAAATGGAAATTTAGCGAGCAAGCCGAGTCCTGGCCAAATGGGTCTGTGGGTCTGTTTACACTTGGAGCGATTCTTGACCGAATCGACGAATTGGGTGAGCGAGCGAGTGGTTTTGGCGAGCTGGGAAGTGAGGTTTTGGGCACAGAGAGAGAGATTGAAGAGTGGGAGAACTGGTTGAGGAGGAGGGAGCTTGAATAAGGAGACTGAGACGATCCGAACGTCTTCGTTTCGCGGCATTGCGAATTGGTCAGAGGAAATGAGGTTTGGGTGTGGATTTGGGGGATTAGGGTTTTGGGATTTGGGTGAGGAAGATTGGTGAAGACGACGATGATAAACCCTGGTTTTGGAATTGGCACAAGTATCACGCAAAGGAGACGATTTGCTTGATCCGGATCCGGATCCGGGTACTGATCCGAATACCATATTTTTTCCCAATCTCAATTTTATTATTGGATAGGAAAACTGGATCCTGGTCGGGTTTAGAGATTGTCGTCTCTCTGTAAGATGGCAACAGGTAGGTTCATAACGATTTAGTGACCCCTCTCCCTTGTATCACAGGGTTCAAAGTCATCCGTAGGGTTAGTAGATGGATCCTACTGACAACTAGATGGATTTGTTATGTCCACATGTGAGTTCAAAATCCCACATCGGAAGATTACAAGGTATAAGGAGAGTTTATATACACATTGGACCCTAAACCTAAAAAGGCTAGTCTTTTGGGTCAATGGTGGCCTCTAATGTGTATGTGGGCTTTCCTTGGGTGTTTCTCCTAGGTAAGGCTCGGATCTCCCCAACAGTGGTATCATAGCCTTGATTCGGTAAACTCTCCTGATTTAGGGGGTCAGGTACTTCTATGGCTGGTAAGACCGGGACCATGAGTTGACCCCTCTCATGGTGAGGCTCAGATAGGATGAAAAAGGACCCTTGTGGGAGAGTAAACCAAGGTCAAGTATGTGGGCTTAGGGGGAGCCAGCCCGATGTGATGGGACTCAATGTGGAGGGGGAGATTGTTATGTCCCCGTGTGAGTTCAAAGTCTCACATCGGAATATTACAAGGTATAAGGAGAGTTTATATACACATTTGACCCTAGACCTAATAGGCTAGTCTCTTGGGTTAAATGTGGGCTCTAATGTGTATGTGGGTTTTCCTTTGGTACTCCTCCTAAATAAGGTTCAGATCTCCCCAACAGGATTCGAAGTAAGTTTAGTTTGAGTCCTCAATCCTCGTTGAGCTTGAAATTCTTGTCCTTCCTAGAATTGATTTGGGTTCACTTAAATTTCAATGACTTTTTTTTTATCTATTATAAGACTTTGGAGTGTAAATGGCATGAATTTAGTTCAACGTTTTGAAAGTTTTATTTGGTTAAATACATATATAATAATCTTGATTTTGTCTCAATTGAATTGGAGATATCGGATCTCCGTTAAATTTAAGTACGAAATGACCAAAATATTATGTTTGTTATTTAAATTTTCAAATGGGATCATTTCAGTTCACTACGGTGCACTATACAAGTTTATCAATTCACTGGGGTGTACTTTCATTTGTAACAATTCACTTCGCTAATGTTTCACGTCTGTTAAATGAGACATCAACCGTTTATTTGTCACTTGTGTTGCTACATGTATAATTAGTGGTCAAGATATCTTATATGAAGCTTCGAGGAGATGGTTGTGGAGGTCTGAAGCTTAGAGTTGAGAGTGGTGGAAGTTTGAAACTTAGACATGGAGAGTGGGTAACCATTTTTTTACCAGGGGAGCAATATTTAAGATAAGTTAGGGTTTGAAGATGGTCGAAAAATCAAAGAGAAGTGGCATAATTAATTGCTACTATAGAGTTGCAGCTCCCGTTCAGACTTCATGGTCAAAAGAAATCCCAAAAAGACGGTTGATGAATTTGGTATCTACTTTGTAAGTATCTAAGTTAAAGGTTTTTCTTTCATTGTTTGCTAATATTGACCTCATATTTCTCATTTATAGTTATAGCCTTTGTCATGGAGTTAGTTTCTCATGGTTTTGCAATTCATGTATTGGATTTGCATTGTTTTTCTCATGTATTGAATGTACAAGATACATATAGTGTGATTACTTTGAATAGGTTCATCTTAGAACATGTGTGTATGGAACATCTTGACGGCGCCTCGTCTCTCGTGAAATCAAAGGTGGCTGGTCATTCAATTCATGTTATTAATGAGGGTTTTGAAGATGATGATTCAGGCTCGAGTCCCTCCTCTGGGCCATTACGTCTCTTTCGGCCCGTTTCAGCTTCACTTGCATCGAATGGGCATGTTCCCTTACATGACCCTATTTCAACCATGAGCTATTCCCCTTCATACTCTTTTGTGAAAGTTTTGGACCTAAATCATTCTCATGCTGTTATATTTACAAAGCCCAATGGCACATCAAGGCAACCTCAAGTCTAAGAATCAAAAGGTACAAAAAAGTAAATCAAGTATAAAAAAAGTCTTGATTGAAATTCTAAACCGAGACATAGTGTTAAAATATGTGCTCTTCGCAACGAAGACGACTTCATCTCCAATAGTATCTAATCACAGCTACTAGAAATCATCAATACCTATCAATCTAAGACGTGCCGTAAGTATCAAAAAGTCTCACTTTACCCTTACCCGTTAACTTTTTAAAAAAATTTGTTAAGTTTTTTGTGAAATGACGAAAATACCCTTGTATCTGAAAAATTAAAATAAACAAGTAAAAATGATTTTGAACTTTTTTGTTCTAATTTTCTCGTTGTACAAAATAAAGTATAAAAATCTGTTAGTAGTAAAAATAATTTTTAAAAAGTTCTTTTCTATAAAAAAAATTTTAAAATAAAAATTTATTTTTAAACATCGTTTTTTATTTTTATAAATATTTTTTAAAAAATTAATACTAAAATATTTTTTTATTCTTTGTTTTTGTAAAAAAGATTAAAAAACAAAGTTCAAAATCATTTTTATTTATTTTAATTTTTCAGATACAAGGGTATCTTCGTCATTTCACAAAAACTTGACAAAATTTTTTAAAAAGTTAACGGAAAAGGGTAAAGTGAGACTTTTCTGATACTTAGGGCATCTCTCAGATTGATTTTGTACTTAGGAGATTCATGTGAGGCTCGCGTATAGTTAAGTGGTTATCTAAAATTTTCCCTAGTTTAATTTCAAAGTGTTAGTTTTTTTTATTAGTGTACTTCCCTACCTCTCTCTTTTCTTGCTCAAAAAGCAGTTGCTAGTGTTCTTAATTCTCAGTAACCAATTTGCTGATATAAAATATATTTTATCTAAATTTGTATATGAACTTTGTTTTGATTTAATACTATGCAGTTGCATGTTTAATGAAGTTGAAAAACGAATCACATGACGTGAACAAGCAACTTCAGTTGAGCGGTTGACACAAATATACATGAATATTTTATTTTTCATTTATTCTATTTTTATTTTGCAAAATATTTTTGAGTTCATTTAATGTGAACTCTAAGACTAGTCTTTGCCTCAAGATACATTTATTTTAATTTTAATGATTAGTTCATTTTTTTTGAAACAAACGACTGTCATATTATTAAGACAAGTCATCATCCAGTATACGGTTAAAAGCATCTAAAAATATCTCAATAGCAAAAATCAGATCAGAGCCCAATTGAGCCATACTCGCCATATAATGTGCAGCATGATTACCTGATCTATAAACAAAATTAATAACATCAAAAGCAAAAGATTGCGAATACATCAAACAATCATGAATTATTAAACCAGATGGAGAATGCGTATAGACTCTGTTGTTCAACGCATTCACCAACACTTTATTATCGGTCTCGAAAATGATTCTATATTCCCCTTCTCTTGGAGCTCTAATCTCTAAGATGAGAGCTGGCTTATAGTCCATTTGTAAAAATTTTCCAACCTTTCGTTTGCACCATAAACCACTGTATAAACGTATGGAGGTAGAGCAAGGGTAGCTTGTGATTGAATGCTCTCCAACCTTTTGTTGAATTGTTGGATCGGCTCTCCTGTCTCCACCAGTTCTTCGTGCCTCCGAGCTTCCACGCCTCTGGCCTTGGACCTCCTCCATCCCAAATCGGCGAAGACTCCCGCCTCCCCGCGTCCAACCACGACGGTGAACTCAGATCTGACGCCTCCGTCCCAGTTTTGAATCAGCATTCAATGCATATACTTCGGATTCTAGGCTTTGCTCGTCCGGCGTCCTTTTTTGCATCCTATCGATGGGGCAACTGCACAAACTTATGTATTAATGTTTTTTAATCATGCCTTCATATTCACGTGATATTTAAAATTTTGGAGAAATATGAACATCATCAAACCGTATTGTACAGGAGTTATCAAACCGTATTTTCTTGAAATTCACGTGATATTTAGTTATTTGCTAACTAATTACTGTAGAAGAATAATGTTGATTTTTTTTTAATGATATTAATAGTCCAAGTGCTCAAGTGGGTAATTTATCCAAAATGAAACCGATGAGATAAAATTTTCTTAATTTTTTTTGGCCTTATTAAATGACGAGTCAAATGCTTCTATAATAAGCCCTAACGGTTTTTTTTTTTGAAGGTAAAACGAATTTTATTAATTAAATAACACCTAACCTGGCATTAAGCTGGACAGCTGAAGCTATAGATGGTGGGACATACCACTCACCATAATTTCAACTACTGTTAGTTAAGACAAGTTTGGCCAATTCGTAAGCTATTTGAGTACGTGCAAAATAAAGAACACATATTTCAATACATCATTCGCTAATGATTCCTCCAAAGTTGTTCAGCTCGACCCATTTAGCATCATGTAAAGTCACAGCCTCCACCCCATACGAATGGAGAAACCCCTTGATCCCACTGTAGAATGCTTCAAATAGGCATCCATGATAATCCCAAAGACCAATCGACTCGAACCATTTAGCATCATACAGAGCCACGGCCTCCACCTCATACGGATGGAGAAACCCCGTGATCTTGCTGCAGACCGCCTTAAACCAGCTTCCTCGATCAA
>JAYMTP010004193.1:0-15390 GCA_036897365.1 Geranium brycei | reverse complement strand
ATTATTCTGGACAGTGCCCTTATAATCATTTATATCACACTCTTCAGGTGAAATTATCTTATTTCGAGTTTTTTCAAGAACTTTGAAAGAGGGAACTTTTCATCTGACTCATAGTGTCGCTGCCTTTTGACCTCAAGACAACGAATTTGACTTTGAGCCACGGAAAATTTCCCTCCTAAAGTTTTGCTTACATAATTGACCCTCCTCATATCCCCAACATCATTAAAAGATAAAGCTCTTTTTTTTCATGCCATTGAGCAATCACCTGAGTTTTTCTTTTGTCTTTGTATTGTCTGTTTTTATACTTCAGGATTGTAGAGAACGAATTATTTAAGCAGGACTGGAGGGCGAGGAAGAAGATTCAGATATTTCAGTATATTTTTCTCAAATGGGCATTTGCGCTTCTTATAGGTCTTGGAACCGGACTTGTTGGCTTCTTCAATAACATCGCAGTAGAGAATATAGCCGGTTTCAAGTTGCTTCTCACCAGCAATCTCATGTCACAAGAAAGGTAAGCCTTATTTCTTCATTAATTTTTTCTCGTGTCCACACGCGCATAAACGTCCTATTCTCACTTCATATCGATCTTTAGTCTTTAGTCCACCTTGTCCTCCATTGCAATGTGTTTAATGTCTTTTTTCAGCAATCTCATAGAATGTAAATAAATGTTTCTTTTTATCATTTTTATATATAATTTTTTGACGTAGTAATAGCTCCAGTGCAGGCATTACTTGGCTTTTGCAGTGTTCGCCGGTTGTAATGTTGCCCTGGCGGCTGCTGCTGGAGCTCTTTGTGCTTTAGTTGCCCCAGCGGCAGCAGGTTCGGGTATACCGGAGGTGAAAGCATATCTCAATGGCGTGGATGCTTATTCAATACTGGCTCCGAGTACCCTCTTTGTAAAGGTGAGTAAGCATTTTTCATCACTTCTCTTTGTTAGATTACGGGTCTCATAATTTTTCACATCAGTTAAATTTTATAATCTAAATGATTGTTTAAAGAGAAGACAAAAAGATGCCCTACAGTATGACATTTTTGTAAGAAGGTGCCATGTTGTTTGCATTTGTTTTGCAAAATGAGTATATATTTATAAAATGACGAAATTGCCCCTGAAATTATGAAATATTTTTTCATAACATAATTATAAAAAAATAATTTAACTAAAAAAATTGATTATACAAGTTTTAGTTAGAAGATAAAAATAGTTTTTTTAAAAGTATTTATTTTTAAATAAATAATTCTTAATTTCAGGGGTATTTTCATCATTTTCATAATACACATTTTGCACAAAAATGCAAACAACACAACACCTTTTTGTCATTAACAAACAACACGATATATCCTTGCAAAAGTTTCACACTACATGACACCTTTTTGCAATTTTCTCTTGTTTAAAACAAAGACAATCTCATGATTTGTATTTCTAAAATCATGTTTGGCTATTACATTGACCTTGTACTTTGGGTGCGATAGATTTTTGGTTCTATTCTTGGAGTTTCCGCTGGGTTTGTGGTCGGTAAAGAAGGGCCTATGGTGCATACAGGTGCTTGCATAGCCTCTTTGCTTGGGCAGGGAGGCTCCCGCAAGTACCATTTGACTTGGAAGTGGCTAAGATACTTCAAGAACGACCGGGACAGGCGAGACCTCATCACTTGTGGCGCTGCTGCTGGAGTTGCTGCTGCTTTCCGTGCCCCTGTTGGCGGCGTTCTCTTCGCTCTTGAAGAGGCTGCTTCATGGTACCATTCTCTCTATCTTCTTATTTTCAAGATTCGGCATTTTAACAAATAATCTATAAGGGTGAATAAAATTCTCTCCCCCATCCCAGGGGTCAGGTTTTCCCCAATCGAATATCTCGCTATAAAATGGAATGAGGATCCCGAGCAGGGAACTACTGAACCAAAGCCCGAGGGCTGAACAAGAAAACCCGACAAATGAAAATACAAAATGAAGGTGAAAATTGAAGTTACAATGAAATGAGAATCAAGAGATTTTTTTTCATTGTTCGAATTCTCTGGAGCTCTTGAATTATTTATTCATTGCTTCCTTGTGAAATGACACCAACAGATGGACGATAAGCCCGATTAGCCTCAGCTTTGGCTCGAGAATCACGACCTGGCTCAAGATTGGCCGTGATGACTTTAACTAGTGTTCTAAAAAACGCTAGGCACTAGTCGGGCAGAGAGGGCCTTCTTGGGATTATTGTCAGACAAGTCGGGGATTTTTAGAACACTTCTTTTATCACCTTGCTGTACATACTTAGGGATCTTAATTTCAGTTTCATTTTTATGAAATTAAAAGAACATTGCAGCGAAAATGAAAAACATGTCTGTGATCCTTGATTTAGGCGTAGATTTACTACTTCTCTTCTCAAAGCTTGTATACATATTTCCTCACACCCGACTCATTGACACGATTCAGGTGGCGGAGCGCTCTGCTATGGAGGACGTTCTTCACCACAGCAGTGGTCGCCATAGTTTTGAGAGCTTTCATAGAATACTGCTCTACTGGAAACTGCGGCCTGTTCGGGCAAGGAGGCCTCATAATGTACGATGTCAGCGCAGCCACAGCAACGTACAGTGGAGCGGACATATTGGCCGTAATATTCCTAGGGGTGATCGGAGGTCTCTTCGGGAGCATATATAACTACCTGGTCGACAAGGTCCTTCGCACGTATAGTATCATCAACGAGTACGCTCTTCTTTACTGTAACCATCGATTTACTTTCCGATTTCCACTGAGTTGCTATTTTACTCGGTTATTTATGTTTGGGAAAATTGCAAAAAATGTGCCTTGTTATATGACACTTTTGCAAAAGGGTGCTATGTTGTTTGTTAATGGCAAAAATGTGTTGTGTTTGCATTTTTCTTGCAAAATGTGTATATTTTTATAAAAATGACGAAGTACTCCTGAAAATAAATATTTTAAATGTTTTTATCTTGTAGGTAAAATTTGTATGATCAAATTTTGTAATTATACTATTTTTAAGTTAAAATTATGTTATAAAAGTTAATTCTTCATTTCAGGGGCAATTTCATTATTTTTATAGAAATACACATATTTTGCAAAAAAAAAATGCAAACAACACAACATTTTTTTGCCATTAACAAAAAATAGAGCACCCATTTGCAAAAGTGTCATATCATAGGGAACCTTTTTGCAATTTTCTCTTTATGTCTTTTTGCAGGAGAGGCGCTTCGTTTAAGATCATTCTCGTCGTGAGCATCGCCCTCCTCACGTCGTGCTGCGCCTACGGCCTCCCGTGGCTCGTGAAGTGCAAGGCCTGCCCGGCCGACTCCTCGGTGAGCTGTCCCACGGTGGGCGAGTCGGGAAATTATAAGAGCTTCCAGTGCCCGTCGGGCTACTACAATGACCTCGCGTCGCTCTTCCTGAACACGAACGACGACGCCATCCGGAACCTGTTCAGCACGAGCACGGAGAGGGAGTTCAGCATCTCGACGCTCTTCATATTCTTCGGGGCAGTTTACATTCTCGGGATCATCACCTACGGAATCGCCATCCCGTCGGGGCTCTTCATCCCCGTCATCCTGGCGGGGGCGTGCTACGGCCGCCTCGTCGGGAGGCTGTTCAGCCCGATCTCCGCGCTTGACACGGGCCTCTTCTCCCTCCTCGGAGCCGCCTCGTTTTTGGGGGGAACGATGAGGATGACGGTTTCTCTCTGCGTCATACTCCTGGAGCTCACCAACGATCTTTTATTGCTCCCGCTTGTGATGCTTGTCCTCCTGATCTCGAAAACCGTGGCAGACACCTTCAACAAAGGCGTCTACGACCAGATCGTGAAGCTCAAGGGACTACCGTACCTAGAGGCCCACGCCGAGCCTTACATGAAGCACCTCGTGGCCCGGGACGTCGTTTCGGGCCCATTGATGACTTTCTTCGGGGTCGAGAAGGTTGGGAACGTGTTGCACGCGCTGAGGACCACAGGGCATAATGGTTTCCCCGTAATCGACGAGCCGCCTTTCTCCGAGTCGCCAGAGCTGTGCGGGCTCGTGCTGAGGTCGCATTTGCTCGTCTTGCTAAGAGGGAAGAATTTTTCGGAGGAGAGGGTTTTGACGGGGGAGGCGGCAATGAGGAGGTTCTCGGCATTTGACTTTGCCAAGGCAGGGTCGGGGAAAGGGGTGAAGATCGAGGATCTGGATATTGACGAGGAGGAGATGGAAATGTACGTTGATCTTCACCCGATCGTGAATGCTTCGCCGTACACGGTGGTGGAAACGATGTCGCTCGCTAAGGCCGCTATTCTTTTCCGGCAGGTCGGTCTCCGGCATATGTGCGTGGTGCCAAAGAGCCAAGGGGTAAGTTTTCTCTCGCTCTCTTTTATTCTGCATAATTTGTGTTAAAGAGTCTGAATCGCTTAGAACATCATACTGATAGGTGGAAGTCTCGAGATGTTTATCGATATGATCCACGCCAAGAAACTATTAACACCTAGAATTGAGAGATTTAACATGTTATGTGGCCATATGCATGTGAAACAATAAATGGGCTGTTATAATTTGTGCTTCAAAAGACATTAGGGGCTAATCATACATATAGGGTTTAGTAAAGACTAAACGAGAATTAATTAGATGTGTATTTCTCTATATTTTATTCAATAATGATATATATTTATATTCGTTAAATGACACTATTAATAAAAGTACCAATTGATATTTTTATTTTAGTTTTTGATATTTTTTTAACTTTTATTCTTCTAAAATGAAATTTTGAAAAAATCCACCTAGATTTGTTCCATCAACTTAAACAATCACTGTTCTAAAAATCTACGACTAGACCGATTTTTGTTAGAACATTGGTTGGAATGTAGGACTGAAGATCCACGTCGCAGTCGCAATATATTATATCACGTTAGAATTTGATTCACCTTAAAAGTGTAAGTAGGTACGTGTGGACGGCGTAAAAAGATGGGCATCGTCTTTGCTATCAGTTTTTTAGGCGGATCGGACTTAAACGGCTTATATTTTGCCATGTACTTTGTTTGACCTTTCGGTTTGGTTTACGTTGCAGAGGCCACCAATCGTCGGGATCCTGACGAGGCACGATTTCTTGCCGGAGCACATTTTGGGACTCTACCCTCACATAAAACACTCATAATCAGGCCAATATATGGATAGTTTGGTAAATTCTCAATTATGTGTGATATTTTTTGAGGGTGTGTGATTAGTGGTGCTTGGAGATGGAAATGGAGCCTTGTGGTGTTTTGAGGCATTTTGAAGGTGAAAATTGTGGTTATTGAGTGTTCAGGAATTGAAGTATAGCTGAGTTTATTATTCATTATTCTTGAAACAAATGTGAACACTTTCAGTATGTCTCTATTTGTTATGTAACATATGTCTCT
This sequence comes from Geranium brycei, assembly GCA_036897365.1. Lineage (NCBI taxonomy): Eukaryota > Viridiplantae > Streptophyta > Magnoliopsida > Geraniales > Geraniaceae > Geranium > Geranium brycei. Next base: position 10,037 of record JAYMTP010004193.1, on the reverse strand, counting down.
TTTATGTTAGTTGAATAAAAGAGGCTCCTCCTTGCTCTTTTACATTTTCTTTTTTTTTTATCGACAAATTATATTTGGAAATAAAAAAGAGATATGACGGCGTGACTCGAACTCAAGACAATTGAACTAAATTTAAGTGCTTAACCAATTGGTTAAGCAAGCATTGGTCTTTTTTACATTATCTATTTTAGTTACTTTGAATACTTTAATTTTCAATTTTTGTATGAATTAGAAGAAGAAAAAAATTAAATGGCGTGAACTGTGGAATGTATTGTCACTTCCTGTTTAATGTTACATCTATAAATTATTTTGGAATATTCTTTTATTTTTTCGTAAAATTGGAATATTATGTTAGTCTGTTATAATTATTTATCATGTCTTTTCAAATTTATGTATAGTTTTTCTAATTAATACTCGAATGACAATAAGAAGAATTTGAGACAAGGTTTATAATCTCGTTTTCATTCTATTGGATTGGGATACTGGATTCCCGTTAGATTAAAAGAAAATTTTCTTTTATAAAATGACAACGGTTGAACAACCGTCAGATTTAAAAAAATTTATTAACCTTAATACTTCAAAATTACATTATGTATTTAATTTGAAACTGAACTAAGAAAATATTAAACAAATATAAATTATCTCAGATGAATAATTTAAACCACAACCTATCTGAAAATCAAATAATTATATCACAAAACTGTAAATTAGGAGGTTGTTTCCGGTCCAATTTTTTTCAAACCAAAATAGACTGTTCTGGTCTATAAAATCTAGACTGTTCAAAATAACCAATAAGTACACATGATCTATAGGGTGTTTATTTTGGACTTGAAATCAATCTTGAATTAAGAAAGGTGGATAATGATTCGGTTTTGATTTTAATTTTTAGAGAACCAATCAATTACAGTTTGATTTTGGTTCTCAAAAGTCATAACCATTAATTATACATATAGATCCAATCTGGAACCGAACATGTTGTAATATTAATTTGCAAGCTTTGCTTAGCGATTGATTTATAATATTTGAACCGCAACGTTAGATTTTCGTTAACATATTATATTTTTTTATAAAATTTAAGTTCAGCCCCATAAATCAGTCCTAAAGTCGTTTAATTCGGTCATAATCGAGCTCAAACTAAAGACTGAAAGTCAAGCGATTGTAACCAGTTCGAAACCACATTTCATCTAAAAAATGTTTCAGGTTCCTCAAACTCGAGAACTATTCCATCCGATTTTCATGGTCTTGTTACATTCTGAAATCATACCCACCCACCCACACAACACACACATGAGTGTAAGGATGCTAAAAAATAATCAAACCGACCAAAAAAATAACCATACTGAATAGAACGTACTTGATTCTTCATCAGTTCGATTTTCAGCTTATAAAATAAGAACCGATAAAAAATCAAACCGAAAATCGATCAATCTGAACACATGACTCATTTTAAATCATTAATATTTATTAACTGCGGCCAAAAATATTAGTTAAACAACAACAAAAATAAGTCAAGACCGACTCAAAATGTGAGAATTTCATAAAGATCAGTTCGAGGAAAACCCAACCGAAATCGAGAAGTTAAATAATAAGTCAAAACGGTCTAAAATTTGATACTTTCATGAATTCGGTTGATGACAAACCGAACTGACTCAAAACCGAATCATTCCGGGTCGGGCGGTTAACGGCTATTTATTTCGGGTTGGGTCGTTTTAACGGTAGGTCTTCTTCTACAATCGTACAACCCAGAAAGAACTGGAGCATCATTCTCAGCCGCCTCCGTGAACAGAGCATCACTTTCTCTCTTTTCTCTTCTCAGTGCTTTCGAATATGGCGGCGGAGCAGGTGGCGGAGGTAGATGTTGAGGTGGAGGAGGCGAAGACCTTCAAAGAATTGGGTGTGTGTGAACAGCTCGTGGAGGCTTGCGATGCTCTGGGCTGGAAAAACCCTACGAAAATTCAAGTCGAAGCACTTCCTCACGCTCTCGAAGGTTTCGATTCTTCTTTTCGTCGCACCCTTTTGATTTGATTTCGTTTTCATTGAAATGGGTGTTGAAAAGTTTGTATCTTTGTTTGTGTTTTTTTTTAATTTGCAGGTAAGGACTTGATAGGGCTTGCCCAGACTGGTTCTGGGAAGACTGGAGCATTTGCAATCCCTATTCTGCAATCACTCCTGGACTCTCCACAAGCCTTCTTTGCTTTGGTGCTTTCACCCACTAGGTTTATCTCCTTTTTTCAGTTTAATTTTTATATTATTCTTTGTTTTGTTGAATTGTATGTATTTAGAAATTGCAATGTTTTGTGTTGTGTTCTAATTGATGAATATGACTTTGGAATTCACTCTAGGGAGCTTGCAATCCAGATTGCTGAGCAATTTGAAGCCTTGGGATCGGGAATTGGGGTGAAATGTGCTGTGGTAAGCTTTTTGATACAGTCGTTAAAGCTGGGTACTTTGTTAAATTTTAGTTTGATTCTTTAATAGCATGGATCGTTTTTTGCACGGTCTTTTCATGGTTAATTAGCCTTTCCATGTTACACTATTCTCTGAAGTTCCAGTTTATACAATGCAAGCTTCTTAAACTGGGCTTCAAAATCTGGCCTTTTAAATCCCAATAGAAACTTCCTAGAAATCTTTGTTTTTTATGAACCTGACAATGGTTGGTGTACGTATCTTTGCTTCTGCAGCTTGTTGGAGGGATAGACCTTGTGCAACAACAATTATCCCTTGGGAAGCGGCCTCATATTATTGTAAGTGATTCTGTTACTAGCTTCTTCTTTTTATTCCCTCAGAGTATAAAATGGTTGTAGTGATGTGTTAGAGGGTTATCGGCATCAAATTTAACTTTGCGTAGAGATCTAAAAGTGACCAGATTATACTTATTACTTTCTGTATATTTAGTAGCGTGTCAAAATTTTGATTACATTTTGCTATGCATATTAGTTTTCCCTGATTTCTTATTTGTCTTTTCATTTTGTTCTGTTGCAGGTTGGCACACCAGGACGCCTGATGGATCATCTAAAAAACACCAAGGGTTTTAATCTTAAAATGCTGAAATATTTGGTATGTTTTGTATCACATTATATTCACCCATTCACTATAATGATTGCAATTGCCAAGGATAGCACACCCTTGATTTGTTCGTGTTTTGTTGAAACATGTACCTTTTACCTATAGTTGATACCTTCATGTCGGTTATTTTTAGATTCTAACACACTTTTTTGTTACAGTAGGATATAAAATATGTAGACATGGCTTGGTTCAGGTGGTAATATGTCTGAGAATGATGTTTGTGTTTTATTGTATACTTTTGCCCGAAACACTGCTCTATGGAGTGTGGTAGGTAACACAGTACCAAACTTGTATTGATGTATATATGTTGGAAGGAAGTATTCATAGTTAATGGAATATGTTGGTGACAATAGAACAGTGTTAATTCTTGTGTTGTACATGTCTTAGATGTATTGATGTCTTGAGGTAGGATCTATAGAAATATTAAAATACGAGTGGTGATAATAACTATCAGTTGGATGTGTTCATGTTACTCGATTCTGTTGCAATCATTAGATCAGTGTCGATTTGTTTGCTGAACAGGTCTTAGATGAGGCAGACAGGCTGCTGAATCAGGAATTTGAAAAAACGATCGATGAGATTTTGACTGAAATCCCACGTGATAGGAGAACTTACTTATTTTCTGCAACTATGACCAAAAAGGTACTTATTTTGTATATTTTCCCTTATTCATTCTTGTGCTTGTGATTGTTTTGTTCTAGGCTCCTTTTGTGCAAAACCGTGTTCATATGTATTGACTAGGGATGCCTTCTGATTTCAATTGCTGTATTACAAGCTTGTAAATCGAGTAAATCAATTAGGTTCTTCTACAGAGATTCAACATTTCTACCTTGAAATTCTTGTGCTTGTGACTGTTTTGTTCTAGGCTCCTTTTGTGCAAAACTGTGTTCATATGTATTGACTAGGGATGCCTTCTGATTTCAATTGTTGCATTACAAGCTTGTAAATCGAGTAAATCAATTAGGTTCTTCTACAGAGATTCAACATTTCTACCTTAAAATATAAGACAATGTTAATTGAATTTGTTTTACTCACAACACAGATAAATCGTATACCTCTAGAAACAAAGAAAAATGAAATGTGTCTTGAAATTGATTAATGTAGTAGAAAATGTGTCCAAAATGCAAGAAGAATACTGAATTCCTTTGCCTCTATCTTATTCTTTCCAAGGATCAAACAGTTTTTGATGTCATAGTTTTGACGGCTGCCATTGCAGTAATATGCAAGGTGTCCAATTAGACTCAATTGAACATTCTATGTGAGCTAAGCTCAACATGATAGAGAACCGTCAAAATCCCATGTCTTACCTTTTCCTTTTTGCCCGATTTATTATTGAAGTGGTCAAGTTCTATTTTAAACCATTCTCCGTTTAAGAAAGTGGAGTCATGTATCCAATGTCTTGACTTAGTTATGATGCTAATGGTGTAGGTGAAGAAGCTCCAGAGGGCTTGTCTAAGAAATCCTGTAAAGGTATGATCTAATTATTCGAAAACAGTTTTTATCATAATATACTCTATTTTACTAACTAGTGTTATTTTTAATCTTTCAGATTGAAGCAGCATCAAAATATTCAACTGTCGACACACTAAAGCAGCAGTATCGTTTTGTTCCGGCCAAACACAAGGTTTATCTTCAGCGTATTGATTTCTTTTGCTTGTTCAAATACCACCTCCCAAATTTTTAGAAGGCGTTTCTATGGTTCAAATAATGTATTGATTAACTACAATACGGACTTTGGTATATCAGGATTTCTCTATTGCTTTAGTTCATGATTTACTTTGGTATTTGGTATGCTTATTTTTGTGTTTTATCTAAATGGTTACAGGATTGCTATCTTGTATATATTCTGACTGAGATGTCTGGATGCACAACAATGGTTTTCACTCGTACATGCGATGCAACTCGCCTCTTAGCTTTGATTCTTCGGAATCTGGGTTTTCGGGCCATTCCAATTAGCGGACAAATGAGTCAGGTATTTTTTCTTGCTATTTTTTTTAACTATTAATCAAATTACTTGTATACATATAATCACACACATATATAATGTATTAATGGAACATATGTGACAGGACAAGAGACTTGGAGCCCTGAATAAATTTAAGGCCGGAGAATGTAACATCCTCGTCTGCACTGATGTGGCAAGTAGAGGACTAGATATCCCATCTGTGGATATGGTTATTAATTATGATATTCCTACAAACTCCAAGGTTTGTTTTTCTATCTCTATTTCGTATAAACAAATAAAACGTGTCCGTGCAAGCTATTTTATGTGTTCCTCTCAACCAGTTCTATGCTCATGTCATGTGCGACAATTTATCACAGGACTATGTCCATCGTGTGGGGAGAACTGCTCGTGCTGGGCGATCTGGGGTTGCAATATCACTGGTGAATCAGTATGAGCTGGAGTGGTATATGCAAATAGAGAAGCTTATTGGTACGTAGCAGTTGGTACATTCTGCGACCCAATTTATGGGGGGAGTTCTGAAAAGCTAAGCACCGCTGTTTGTGTAATTATGTCTCAGGTAAAAAGTTGCCCGAGTATCCTGCTCAGGAAGAGGAAGTTTTGCTACTGTTGGAACGCGTGACAGATGCCAAAAGAATATCCATTATGGTACTTAATCATACTTATATTTTACAATTTTGCGACTTGGTGGGCAGTGTTCATTTTTTCTATCATTGTGTGTGTTCTCATTTATACTATCTACCGTTATCAGTTCCATAATGACAGGTTGCTGTATGCTAACTATCGTTGTAACTTATAACCTGAACTTGCCTGTGAGCGGTTGCATCATAAAAATCTAGATCATTGCCTTGGGAAATAGGAAGCTAGATTTCTGTATGGTCTCATCGTACTTTTAGCACAACGAAAGGTGGGTAATGCGTGACCATCTTAGCATGTAGATTGAGTGTACACTCGATACTACCCTACTCAGTTTCTAACCTCCCAAGGAGAAGTGTTTCCATCCCAAATAAGAACAGATTTAATGTGGTTTGCCGACAACAGAGGAGAGCAATTCTTACTGTATGAGAAAATAAAAATTACAGAATCACCAAGTGAGTTTGCCTAAGTTACATGAGTAGTATTTAGGAAACCATAATCCAATAGGTGGCCAAAATTAGGCACAGACCAAATCACCAAAGCTAGAACATCAGATGCCATTGCTGAGGACCTCTTCTCACTCCCGAATCGCCACTCCTTATCGACTAATCTCAGTGGGTTCAAAATCTATTGAAGGCATATTCTAACACAATACAAGAAACGGTTCCAGGGAAGAAAAATGACGGTACATCTAAGATTGTTATCAATGGAAGATAATATTTGGTGACATTGTTTTCATTTGTTCTGGATTTTGTTTCGTGTTTTGAATTAACATCCTTTAAATTTGGAACTTGTCACAGGAAATTAAAAATTCCGGGGAAAAAAGGAAGAGAAGGGGAGGAGATGATGATGCGGATATTGAAAGATCTTTCGGTATTAAAAATGGAAAGCAATCCAGGAAAACGAGGAAATGAAACTCAAAACCTGGGAAATTTTTGTCAGTCTTGAATCTTAATTGTATTATGTAATGTTGTTCACTTTTGTGTTTGGGAAGATGATGATAGGTAGGTGTAGTTTCTTCCCATGAACAATTGTTTCAACAATAGGGACAAATTTTGGATTAGTGTTTTGTACCAGGAAATGGGAATGAGAATTAAAAAAGTCAGTGATACTACTATTTCTGATTTTCAAATTCAAATGTATTTGTTCATGACTTATAAGAACTCCATATCAAAAACATATACAAAGGTTTAATTATTCAGTTCTATAAATATATATCAGTAGTTTTTACAATAATTACACACTATGAACATTGCTGGAGTATCTATTTGGGGATACAAGTTTAATTATTCAGTTCTATAAATAATTATCATATATTGTTTTCACTAACAAAAAACATAGACATTGATTATTCAGTTTTTTTAAATTCATGAACCTATATTATTTTCATTAGCAATTTATTCATTATACCGCATTTTTGCCCTGTGACTACTTTTGTTTAAAATTTGTGAAATTATTAAAATAGGATATGATAAGTATTATTCCTCAGTTAAAATGGTATAGAGGGTGATTTGTAAAACCTAAATAGAAAATCAAAGTAAATTTATGTCTACCAAATGGAAATCTGCAAAAGCTTAATTTCAAAAGGATGATGGGATATGTATATAAAATATTTAAACTGAAGCTACAATATAGAAAATGCACATCAAACCAGAATTTTTGGAAACAATTAGAATTTAGAGCTGGTTGGACCAAAAACAAGGTAAAAAAAACTGTTCCAGTAAGTCACAACATGAGAGTTCAACATAGCATAGCACTAACTAGAACAAGCAAGGCAGCAAAAATATAATGAACTTGCAAGGATTGACCCTAAAAAAGAACAACCCTTTAAGCTGCTGCGCGAGTCTCTTCTGCTGCGGCGGCTTCAAAGGTCTCTCCAGGCACAAGCTCCGGGACCTCATCATCATCATCCTCTTGCGCTGTGGCCGCGGCAGAGACTGCCCCGGGTGCTTGCTTCTGGAACTGCTCAGCCAGCTTCCTCAGATTCTCCAAGTTATCGGGGCCTGGGAATTGACAAACGGAAATAAAGCGTTAGCAATGTAATTGCGAGTAAAAAACAGAAACAACCGTTGATGGTATGAAAAGAAAGCAAGTACCGAGCTGGTGGATGATGCCAGGAAGAATATCCTGCAACTCTGGTAGCAAATTAAAAATAAAGGTTAGAAACATTTTTTTAAATCCAAAAATAAAGATACTGATAGAAGGTAAATGCATTATCCCCAATAAATGATACGAAATAATAACATTTTCCCTAAGAAGATATACATTTTTCTCAAAGGTAACATTCCAAAACCAGTAACAGAAAATAATTTATATATAAACTATGGTGCTATGTAAGAAATCTCAACAGCCCAAATGTACAAGAAAGTTAAGTGCTCAACTCTATAAATTTGTCAAAGTAATAATACTATAAAAACCCAAATCGTTTGTGTTCATGAATCAGGTTGCAAGTTGTAATATTTTAGAATTTGAGACGATGCGTACTCTTTGTTTGAGGAGAGCCACTAACAACCCATGTATTTGCTGCAATTGATGCTTGAACTGCAACATAGAGACAATATCAGAACACATCACCGGGAAAACAAGCAACGCATAAAAACACTGCTTTTTCGTCACTTATTCTGGGCTTACCTTTAGGATTAATAAACTGGATGACGATATCATCCTTGAAAATATTGACTTCCTCAATCGAGGGTATGGCATTCACGCCTATTCTCTTAAGAGTGCTTTGTAGCCTCTTGTCGTCAGTAGTGGTAGTCTTGTGAACAGCCTTCTTCTTTCTGCATCAAATAACACTATTATCTTCCTACAAATAAATCATTGGCTTCAAAACTATTCAATAAACCAGAAAACTTCGAAATGATGCAAAGTTCAATACCTTCTCACGCTACCCTTTCCACCAGTGCGCACGGCACCGGCCATCCTCATCAGTTTATCCCTGTCCATCTGGGTGCAGAAATGAAACCGGTAACGATAAGCAATCTTTTTTTTACAAACAATGATAAGCATATTGTATCGATCAAAACATTATGTTATAGTTTCAAAGCCAGAGTTTAGTTAATGCAGGTCCCCTAAACCAAATAGTCTAAATTCATAGTACGGAATCAAGCACAAAAACATTGTAAAACTCATAAGATCAAATTTCCATCCATAATTATGGGGAAAAGAGATTTGCACTATTCAAATTGCACAAAGAAACCAAATTTAATGATAAATCAAGTAGAATTCATTTGCTTGCTACCTATCAAAAACGCAATTTAAAGCTCATAAGATCAAATTTTCAATCATAATTATGGGAAGATGAGATTTGCACCAAGAAACCAAATTGAATGACAAATCAAGTAAACTTCAATTGCTTGCAACCTATCTACCTTCCATGCATATGACAAAATCAAAACAAACTCAAGCCTTAACTCAATTACAAAGAAAGAAAAAACACATTTTCTATGAAGGCAACCATTACTCATATTAACACAAATCTCATATGATACAAACCATATAAACCCCTTAAATCAGTAAATTATAACCCATAGCAACCAAGCAACAAAAAAGTGCTTCAAAGCAAAATAATTGCGGAACAAGAAATAACATCACTCCACAGAATAAATCATAAAACCCCGTGACCCATTGTTAAAAATCCCACCTTTAACCTATAAGTCCCTTGAAATCTCTTTAAAAAGAGCTCTAGCTCTGAAAATGAACCAGAAATGACAAAACCCAATACATCAAATCAGCTGAAAATAACAAAAATGCAGGTAATCTGAAGAAAAACAGTACCTTTGGGCTAGGGTTTTGGTCTGCGGATAAGATTTGAGAAAGGTAGGGTTTAACGACGGCGAGAAGATTACTCTTGCCTCTATATATGGGGATCGAAGATCAACGTTTAGCACCTCCTAATCCAACGGCCACAACAGCCTCTACTCCCATTCCACGTGTCACTCAATCAGTGGGCTTTCATCACCACCGTCCGATCTCATTTTCTTTTCTTATTACCTTAAAAAATAGTTTGAGAGTATATTTTACTATTTATTTAGGACTCGTCGAACTAAATAAACCGTATCTTTTGTAGGATGGTAAAATATTCAGCCCCTGAAGATGATTTGATGCCCTCGATTCAATCGGGCAGGGATAGTTGGAGTTTTTCCGAGACAGAGAGAGGAGTTCCTGTCCCTCCCCAGTATATTAAAAAATAATTATTTTGACATATATTCTAAAATGTATTGAGTAAAAAAATATGTATCATAATACAAAGAAGTAATTACATATAAGTACACACAACTATACGTCATTCTCACATAAGTATACCTAAATATAAAACTCGATTTTGCAGTCACCCAAATTACATTTCGTCTCATTTAGCTCTATCGAGGTT
>JAYMTP010004192.1:0-15390 GCA_036897365.1 Geranium brycei | reverse complement strand
ATGTTCTCATCATTATTTGATAGTATTTGTGTCATGAGAATGTTTTCATGCTTATTGCTAGGGTTAGTGTGAGTCAAAAATAGTGACGTATTTAAGACGACGATAATTAAGTTTAATTGTTTAAGACGATGATATTTACATTTTCTTCTAAAATTATATGATTGATACTCATCACCTTGTAATACAACTAACATGTTTTTTTTGTGAATGATGCTAACACGTCATTTACGTGTATGTCAGATTCAGATGATCTACATTCGATATAATTATAATGAAAACATCAAATTAATGAAGTTATGATGTCATCTTAAAACACGATGATTTAATCTTACAGTTCAAATTGATAGGCAAAAGATCAAAAATATTTATTAACTGATGGCGAGAACAATCTCTTTCAAATGCAAGATGTTGAGCAATTAACACGAGGTTGGAAATTTCATTCTTTATACATATGATTATTATTGTTGATAAAGTAGACAATGCTACTCGTTTTTCGTGAGTGTCTATTTATAATCTTAAAAGATGACGCGATACGAAAATGGAAATAAATATGTAGTATAAATTAAATGACTCAATATGTATAGCTCGATGAGTGATAAATATTTTTTTTGCTCAACAAAGGTGTATTGCATTATAATGAGGGACAAAACCCATATTACAAATACAAATGATTGAGGGATTGATATATTGATTAATTGAAAATTGAAGATAAAATTGAAAATGAGAATTGAAACAGCTGAACCGGAAAAAACCGAAAAATTAGTCCAAAGTGAATTGAAAGAGGGAACCATCCGAACTGAAGAAAACTGGACTGACTCACAAAAACCCTAACATTGCGAAAGCGATGTGGGCGAGCCGTCGTACCTTTACCGACGAAGCTCCGGCAAAGAGAGGCCAGCACCCCAGCTTATATGAGTGATAAATTTTATTCAACTCTTCATGCATGAGATAATAAACCAAAAAATCTTGTAACATGAGTAACATTATCAATACTCAACCATCCATATCACTTGAAATCCTCATACACCTCATGACACTTTTAAAAACAATTCCTACCCATTTGCTTATCTTTCCATTGACCCCCAAAGCACAAGGTCAACATGCACCAATTATTATTCACCATCCACTCCATTTGAAATGTTCCAAATTGGTCAATCTGTTAGAGTTTTAAAACCCCAATTGATTCCAAATCTTACAAACAAAACAAAGCATGACATATCTATTGCATTGTTTGTTCCTAACCCACCTATCCACTACTAGTTCAAGGTTAGCTTTCTTCAGCTAGATTTGAGCTTCACATGTGAAAGCTACTTTATCTTCTCCAAATTATTTATTCAGACAAGTCATTTTCTTGACCCATTCCAAGGTCTAAAGCTTTCTTGTTTTGTTTCAAATTTCCTCGTCACATGTCCCACAGTTTCACTCATGAGCAAAGAAGAAAGTGAGATCTGAAAGACCCATAATTTTGTTTTACCACAATTGTTTATGTGATCTATTTTATTGTTTACCATTTGTTTGAAAGAGTCTTGGCTTGAAATGGGACAATTTTGGTTGACTCAACCTTCTTTTAGTTGCAGTCTTCTTTGGTTTCTTTCTCATTCTCTCCTCTCTTTTGGAGTTTGACCATGACGCATCTTAATTGCTATACATATAATATGAATTGTTATTGCACACAGCAAATGATAATTTAATATAGATTTCTAAGATATATATTGGTTCAACATCAAATACATATTTATCATAATGTTCGATGCTGAGAGATGAAATGACATTATAATGATGTGAACGGTGAAATCACCCAGATTACGTAAATTAGTGGGTGAATGAGATCCGTTCGATTATTGATATAGGTTTTGATCTTTCACCAACCGACTAATGAGTCTAAACAACCTTACATGTGTATAACACGAATGATACTTTTTAAAATGTATCGAGATCACAAAAATAATCAACCTATCAAAAGCGACACAAACTTTATGTAGTAGGAAAAAAGTTGTTGATTCTAATCTTTGTATTGTCCGTATTACATATGTTTCAAAAGTTGCACTTTACTCATCTCTGTTAATTTTTTTCGAAAATTTTGTTAACTTTTTGAGAAATAACGAAAATGTTCATGTATTAAAAAAGTAGAATAAATAAATAAAAAATATTTTCTTTTGTAAAATATAAAAAAAACAAAAAATATGTTAGTATTAAATTTAGAGGGAGGTAAGCGAAAATAAGTTACACTTAGAGAGAGGTAAATGACATTTTCCCAACTGTTCACATTATTGTTAATAGAAAAATAAAAATAATAAACTTAGATAGTTCAATTTTAACACAATCACATCATCATATTATTCAAATTCTTTATCATTAGTTAGACTAACATAATTCACTATTTCAACAACTTAATAATTTGTTCCTATTTTTTGGTAAGTTCAATTCACTCATAATATCTTTTGAGTAAACCAGTCAAGATGTACCTTAGGTCTGCAAGATTCTATGATTTAATATTAATCAACTAATTGACATAGAAAGAAGAGTAAATTGGTTTTCTTGGACCTAGTTTTGTGGGAATAATTCTTGTCTCTTGACCACAATATATGGGTTCATGTAAATGTAATTTTCCCGAGAAAAAAAAAGAGCTAGAAAATTGGAGATTAAGTCAAAGATTTTGATAGGGCATTATCAAGCAACTTTTTTCCCATTCAAACATAAATTTGATTTTCTTGAAAGCCTACTTTTGAAGAAGACATGGATGCAACAAAGTTGCAATTATACTTTATATTCCATAATCAATTACAATGGATTGAACACTACAATGTGTCAATTCATGAAGATAGATTTGTACTATTTGCTCAAATCAATATTATGAATCATATGAAATTTTGTGAATAGTTTCACTTTATTTATTTAGAACATTAGAGTCTCTTTTAGACTACCAACAAAAGATAGTTCAGCTGATGAAATTAATTTATAAGTTTCTAGTATTACTAATTTTGAAATCAAGTGTTTGGTATAATAACTTGAAACAACTTGTACATTTCAAGCTCAAATGAAATTAAAAAAAAACTTGAACAAGCAAAAATAAGGGGAGAGTTATATATGTTACTACTTGACATGTAATTTTTTATTTATCTCTATCACATACCAATAAAATTTGTGAAATGTTTCCAATACCCTTGAATAAAATTTATGTGAAATGTTTTTACGAAAAAACTACTTAAACTGAATCCCTCGATTCTCAATATATGAGAACCAGACCCGAAACTACCATATTTTTAATATCCTTCAATTCATACTCCAAGCAAACCGGTTGACCCTAGTTTTAATACTGTTGGAACCAAAACCGAACAGATTTAATCGATTCTCTCAAAACCATAACCAAAACCGACCCAATACATACCGTTCTCGGTTTTTCAATTCCGGTTCGCTTCGGATCTCGGTTCGAGATCGGTTCCAAGTCTAAATTAATCGTACACAATGCATGATTGCAAAATGTAATTTCTTCTGAAAAAAAACAATTATATTTTTTTGTACATTCCATATTAATTTTCACGATAGCTAAAAAGACATTTGCACAAGCAAAAGGGTCTACATAAAAAATCAATGAACTTCATCTTCATTCATGTAGCTCAGTACTGTCATTCACATTTTGCAGAGCCACAATAATCAAATTTGTGCAAGAAACATAAGAACCTAAAAACCCCTGCAAAAAACTTATCTATACCGTCATGTAATGTACAAATCTCAACTAAAGGTGTGATGGTGAGAGCTAATTTCTTGAAACATGCAAGCAAGCCGTCGTGTAATGTAGATGTCACTTTACGTTTAGGTGCCTCGAAGGCGTTGGATCTATCATCATTTGCAGAGCTCTCGTGTCGTTATAAGTAATGATAAACTTGGTAAGCACAATGTCGAATCCACAAGAAAAAAGGAGAGTTAATTCAATCTAATTTCCGCTATATAACTAAAATAATGATTCGTCAAACGTATGTGTAATGTTGAGTAATTAAATGACAATTAACACGCAGAGAGAACTATTCAGAGAAATGAATCACGAGTGCCAAGTCAAATATAGATTTTTATACATTTGATCAACATGAACAAATCAATAAGCAAGCATGGAAATCCTAAATCTTCAACACTGTCGATTCCTACTCTCGTAGCGAATCGAATCTTGAGTGGAATTATTCTCGGACCTCTCGACCTCGAGATAACTCCACTCAGATAAACCGGACAATCATGGGATCGGGGTTTATAATTAAACCCCTTGAATATGGCTAGGTCTGTTGTCCACCGGCCCTCTCGAGCTCGACATCACAACTCCGATCAAACAACGAATGTTTCTCAACACAAGCGTTCAACAATAAACACCATAATCATACCAAGCATGCAAAGTAATTCATTGAATATATTAAAAAGTCTAAATATTCATAGCAAAAGACCTAGCACCCATGATCACAGGATTTTAGCCCATAATCATGGTGCTAGCCATATAAGTAATCAAGTTCAATTCAAAACACGAAGTAATGAGATAGAAATACAAAACCCCAAACCCCTCCGGGTCGAATATCATGAAATTAATCTAGTTGCTCCGGTCTCGATTGGTGCTTGATGCTTCGATTGATCCTCGCACTTGCTTTAGTGTTCAACGGTGATGAAGCTCCTCTCGAAGTCTCCAAGATCGCCTTAGGGTCTGCAGAAAACGCTCTCTATTTGTCTTTCTGGCGGCTCTCCCCGGAAATTGGTCAAAATTCGTGTTTATAATACTGAAATCGCACTGTTAACGGGCTGGGTAATGGGCCGTTAACCAAACCTGTGGCTTCCTTCAATTTGGACCTTCAGTTTCTCTTAAGGCATTGGGTAATGGGGGGTCCCTAACGGCCCGTTAAGGCTCCCCGTAGCTCTGTCCCTTTTGTTTCCTCCCAAACGCACCAAGTGTGGGTGTAACGGGTAGGATAACGGGCCGTTTCCTAGCCTGTTACACTTTCCATATTGCAAACATTTCTCTTACAAAGATGTAGATCGTCAAATTCACTTCAATTTGATATATTATGGGCCCGATTTGAAGTTCTGTAGCTCAAGTTATGCTGTCTGCAAGTTTCAGCGACGATTATGCTCAAACTGATCCTGAATTGACCTGTTTTTGCATGTCAAACACTAAACAACCCGTGATCGCATAAAGTCATAAAAAGATCAATTAATATACAGTCTCGAACGTAAAAGCATCAATTAACATTAGAAATATCAATCGAAATGTAAACGGATGCGATCTCATCACATACCTTCCCTGTCTCCTTGAGCTTGTATATATATAAGTATTCGGATTTGCTGCACTTATAAAATCGATAAATAGCTTGAATGATAAAACGAAGAAGGTAACATAAATCTTTAAAGGACTTAAATTGAAATAAGAACTAAAGTGCAACTTAATAAATTTGGCATCCTTAAGTTTCATAAGGGAACCAACTAAGATTTATCATACTCTATCCGGCTAACGAGTGCCCTAACTTTGATGGGTGAAATTATAAGTCGACATCAGTCTCATATTTAACAGTGTTCTAAAAAAGTTATGCACTAGCAAAACCGATAAGACATTTAGAAACTAATGGAGAATTAATCAAACTAATCAATGATTAAGAGGGATTAGTTGGAAACTAATAAGATTAATCATGAAATTTTAGTATATTGATTTTATCGTGTGATAACACGTTTAGAGGTGGGAAAGTAATGAACGTGAAAGATATGATTGATCTTTCACGCATAATTAATTTCCACAGAAGGAAAACACGCATGGGAGAATGCTTGATCCTCATAAAAAACAGATAGGAGAAAAACACGAAGAATCTTGTCCTATACTTAAAAAGCATAATGTTATATTTTTTTTATCCGCAATCAGGAAAACTCTCTATTCTGGACCAACCTTCGGGGAACCGTGTTATCGGTCTTTTAACCCCTTTGTCAGCATCCGAGGAGAAAATCCTTTTGTACTAAGATTTGAACTTAGGATCTCACATGTGTTAGTGTGAGCTCCCACTTGGCCCAACATGAGTTGGTAAGCGTAATGTTATATGAATACAAACATGTGAAGTTCATTAAAGACCGACCCACTTGAAAGATTAAACTGATAGGTGGAAACTGATACTTGTTATTTAAACAAGTGAGTAGATCCACATAGTTTCGATGTGGTATTCTAACAACATTTTCTCGTACGCATGCAAAAATTTGTGGGACTCTGCACGTGGGATAACGAGATGGGCCGTTAGCCCATGGGGGTATAGGTAGAAGACCACCAAATTAACTCCAATACCATGTTAAAGTCCTGCCACCCTAAAAGCTTAAATTAATATGTGGATGCATATACTCGTTATTTAAGCTAGTTACTGTATCCACATATTTTCGATGTGGTACTCGGACAAAGCCAATCATCTAAAGTTAAACTATAAGACAGATTTGCCTCGCCAGGGCATACAAGTGCCCGACCAGCCCACACAAAAGGGTGCATATTGAGTCCACAAGGTCAAATCTGTAAAATGTGAGCTTATAATGTTAAACCTGCTCAGAAGTTAAGATCATCTTCTTCATAAAATATGATTGAAAATCAAAATATCCTCATCAAATCTCACAAAAATCACTGAGTTCTTGAACTTGGTTGCTGCCTGCTATGGTTTTTGTTGTCATTTTAAAGTATGGGAATGCAAAGGAAGTAATAAGACGAAGTGCAAGACTAGTCTAATTTAGGTTTTAGGTTGGATTAAGTACTTAATCCAACCTAAAACCTAAATTTTCTCTAACTTGAAACCTCCTCAACATTGACTCAACAAAATGAAAGAAACCTTGAGTTATTAGAATTCCTGAAGAATAAGTCTTATTACAAGCTAATCAAGGAGTTCATTCCAAACCATCTGTTGTAAGTTTGAGCATGATTCTTATGACAATTATAACCAACTCATGTTGGTCCAAGTAGTAAGGATATTACACTAACATATATGAGTTCTTGAGTTCGAATTTTGGTCCACACAAATGAAAATTTTCTGATTCACTGATCAAAAAGACAATTGTAGTAAATTGAACATTACTGCAACTATACTTCTATTTCTGAACATCCCGGCGGACGTTCTGTAAAATCGAGTTGGTCAATTTTGGACCAAGTTCTCACTAGTTCAACTTGGTCAAATCTGGTCAATTTTTATTTTTATTTTTACATATAGTTTGAATCTGTTCTATAATTTGCAGTTTTGTTTCAACTCATTAAGCCGTTTTAGCTAATCCCGAGATTTAGAACCTCAATCTTTTATGAATTCAATCCAACAACATTGGAGATTAACATCAAGCAAAAGAACAAATAAATTGCAAGTATCTATACAAGTGATCATTTCATATATATTGCAGCAAATAACTTATATGGATAGTGATAAAGAAACATTATAGCAAAGGCCAAGATCAAAGCATATGTAAGGAGTTTTGGAGTATCTTATTGGTCCTAAATTTGCCTTAATCTAATCCAACATCATTTGAGATTAACATAGGAAAAAGAAAGATTGCAAGTATTCTCTACAAGTGATCATTTCATACACATTGCAAGCAACCAAAAAAGCTCAATGCACCAATGTAAAGAACATTGCAGCAAAGGCCAAGATCAAAACATACCTCACACATCCATTGTTGTCAAGCCAGTGAACCTTGAGGATGCAATGTGCTATGGAAGATTTGAGGAGGTCAAACAGAAACAGATTGAGACTATGGTTCATGCCAAGCTTAGCAGCATGAATCAAGACAATTGCAATTAACTGTAGCTGTCTGAGCCAACGAAAGTCAGAAAGTCACTTATGTACCTTAGGTGAAGACAAACAAAAGTGTTGCAGCAAAAGAGAAATTACAGCTATTACAACAATCTTAACTACAGAAAAACAACTGCAACCTATGTTCAGGGCTATGTTATAAATGCTCTGCTAAATGGACCAAAGACTATGATTGTCCAAATAAACATCAAATGCTCATGATGGTGCAAGACCATGATCAAGAAGATGAGGAGGAAGAGAAATTAATTTTTAGATGCTCATACAGATTGAAGAAAAAGTGGGGGAAATGAAACAAGCCACCCTATGTTCTATTGGGGACTATACAGTTGAGACATCTGTTAGAGTTGGAGGAATTGTGGAAGGCGGGTGTTGAAGTAAAGGCACATGCGTACACGAGCGTGAAAGGGAGAAGTTAAGTTAACCCCACGTGAAAAGATTTGAAATTAAAATGGGTGCATGTAAATGAAAGAGTCAAACCCAACTAATAAGGTTGATCTTTTGGTTGTGGACTCCGACATGATGTATATAACACTGTTTTACACCTAGAGAATCTCTGTCTTAGTGGACAGTGGAGCAACAAAATCATTCATTGACACACTATCTGCAAAAAGGAAGTTGAGAGGAAGAGAGTTCACATGGACACTGCTACTAACGGTTCAGTCCTCCGTCTCAGATCTAAAATGCACACCTCTAGTCCCTGGTTTTGTTTGAAGTTAATATATGAGGTTGAACCTGGGCTTAACAACGGGCGGATTGATGGGTCGACCCAACCCGACAATTGGTGTTGGACTTTTATGTTTTAAACTTTTCAGCCCAAAAGAAACACCGACTCACTAATGATTTTGAAGTAGCGAACAGTCTCAAGAGCGAAGTTGACATTCATTAATGTGATACATGAGTGATACTGAGTGTGACCTTATTTGTGTCCTGGTAAAAGATACACGTGGAAGAGTGGTGATGCTTATGTGTATAGCCTGAGAACATTAACAGTTAGAATGTGAACTGATGTGTCAAATATAGAGCGAGTCCGGATTCAACTAGTCGGGACATACTTTCGTGTGGTGAACCGAACCCTGCTCAAGACCGTTCCGAATTATATTATTTCGGTCTGTGAAACTACAAATTGGGTTACATGAATCCAGGTCGATTCCGAGTTTGAGTTAATTTTGATCTCCTCTAAATGTTATATGCTGTTCAATTTAACCCGAATCGACTGGAACAGACCGAATCCGACCAAAGTTACCTAGTAATAATAAATATAATATAGTATAAGTAAGAAGGGTTGAAACTATAAATAGATAAAAGTATGTGGGGGAAAAGTATAATTAAACAAGAGTTCAAGCATCGACACTGCGTCCTACAAACGCTAAAGAAAAACAGATTCTCAGATGAGTCTGTGAGACACAGTGACCAAATCCTCTGAAGAAGTGTCGTTTCGCTCTCTGGAGAAGGAGATCGCGATCCTCGAGCTTACCCATCTCCCTAATCAATGGTTATTCTCTTCTTCTCCTCTTGATTTTTACTTTCCTGCAATTTCTCAGCTTCCAAACGGAGTATATTTTGTTTCTGGGTGAACTTGTTTTTCATGGGATTGCAAGTTCTTATCTTTATTTTCTGGGTAGATTCAAGTCTTTCGTGTGATCTATTTCTGTTTTGTTATTCATGATTTTGAATAAAAGTTCAGATTTGGGTTTGGTTTTGTGAAGATGAAGGTTTAGAAAATGGTGAAATTTAGGTGTTCAGTGATGTTTGGTTGATTTGGGATTGAATTATGTGAGAAAACTGTAATTGTGAACACTTTATGAACTCAGGAGAACATTAAAATTTTCAGTTTTCAACAAATTATGTAACTTAATTAGTACAAAAGAACAAACTAAGATTTTTTTTAAATATAGTTAAATCATTTAGTTACTGTGGAAGGATTGATGAACTCAGGTGAGCATTAAGATTTTTCAGTATTTAACAAATTATGTTACTTTGGGCAAAAGAGGGTGTAAATCAGAGCTTAGAATTTTAATTATAAGAAGGTTTTGGGGGAAAGTTAGCAAGAAATATTCAATATTCGAAGTTCAAATTGACAGTTGGGTTTCATCGGACTTGTATTAAGGTGTTGTGGGGTTCTCTTAAATCCCGAGTAGTAGTATTTGTGAGCAGTTGTCATGTAATGCAGTTTTGGCTATGTAAAGTGAATGTGTAGTCGCTTTTTTCTTGAGATTGTTTGTTTTATGCTGCTTACGCAATTTGTTATTCGTATGGTTAGGCTTATGAGTGTTGTAACATTTATATTTGAAACTTAGGGTAGGAGGTGTAAATTTTGTTGTTGGTATATTTGTTATCTAGGCTGATCCCGAGCTAGAAGCGATCAGACAAAGAAGAATGCAAGAGCTTATGGCTCAACATGGCGGGGTAAGCACAGCTCTTCAACTTGTGATGACCTATCTGTTCAATTGTTTAAGGGTTTTGTCAATGTCTCAAATTCTTAAGCTTATTGGTCTATAGGGAAGTCAACGCAACCCTGAACAACAGGCAGCACAAGAAGATGCTAAAAGGTTGGTTTGTGTATTGACATGCATGTTTCTTTTGAAATTCGATTATGGACATTATGCGAATAATTGATCTGAGCTGAAATGTAAATGATCTAGGGAGGCAGATGAGCGAAGGCAAATGATGCTCAGTCAGATTCTCTCTGGTGAAGCACGCGAAAGAAGTAAGTTCTAGTTCTACTTTGATTATCATCTTGGGTAATTGATTAGGGATTCAGAAGAGAAATTTGCTATGTGCTGCTTGTCTGAAGTGTCATCTTATGGTGTTTGTGAAACATACTCCTATCCCCACTACGTACTAGAGTACTGCCAAATTCTTTTTTCCTTCGTCGAATTAGCTATTTAAAAAAAGTAATTATGCTCCCTCTTTTAGTACACCTTTTCCTACCCCACAATTACAATAATGTATCAAGATTTGGGCTCAAGACCTCTTTATGAAGGGAGCTCTATTTTTGCCACTTGACCCAACATTTGTTGATTGAGAGAGGTCCAACATAAATTGGAGGAAAGAAGTATCGCTGATGGGACTTGAACCTTGGTCACTAGGACCCAAGTTCAACTGCTTGATCAGTTGACCAAGCAAGCTTTGGGCATATCATAACCTTAACCGGAATCAGTTTTCTAAAGACCGCTAAACGCTAGTTGGGCGGAGATGGCCTTCTGGAGACTAGTTGGGGATTAGTTGGAAAATAGATTGGATTCAAGGATTGATCGGGGAATGGGTATTAATAGAGAAAAATCGCAAATTAACCTGAACAAGTTGGGGATTTTTAGAGCACTGACCAGAATGCTTTAGGCATTGTGATCTTTGATAAATGAGCAACACTACTATTAAAGAAAATATATTTCAAAAGCTCAATTCACACAATGTCCATTCTCTTCTGTAATTTTCTGGTGTACTCTATGCATGTATTTAAGCAATATTGTTATCCGACATAGACATAGCCAATAGTGACATTTGACCAGTAATATTGATGTGGATTATCAAAAAAGCTTTGAATTTTACCGTATGGGTGTTTTGCTGGAAACAAGTGTATAGCTGAACCATGCATTGCTTTGGTGGATGGTCTTGCATTTATGGTTCTCGAAGTACCAGGTTGAATATGTATATGTATACATGAAATTGAGAAGGTACTGAAACCACTAATAAACATGTTGCAGCTTAAGAAAGAACGAGTTCTGAAGTTAGAGTTGGATTACCAGCACCTAATTTTAGGTTTACGAGACTAAGGAACTTCGACTTGTCTGTATAAGTACAAGTACTGTTTGCTATTGCCTATTGCCGTCTCTATAATGATCCGTGATGTTTGTGATACTGATCGCGTCATGCTTTTGTTGTGTAAATTTGAACTTAATATTCATTCACTCGCTCCACTAAACACAGTTGCTAGAATTGCTTTGGTGAAACCCGAGAAGGCCAGGGGAGTTGAAGATGTCATACTGAGAGCCGCTCAAATGGGTCAGATAGTAGAGAAGGTAATGTAGAACGTTTGTGTATCTCATCTCAGAAACTTGAACTTGAAATAACCGAACTTGAGCTTTTAATTCGATTATAGGTTTCCGAAGAGAGGCTCATAACACTTCTGGAACAGATCAACACCCAAACAGCGAAGCAGACAAAAGTCACGGTAAGTTGTGCATATATGTATGCACACATTTCTTTTACGCATATTTGATATTTCTATGCCGAATCCTAATTTCCTCTATTTTCAGATCCAGAGGCGTCGCAGTGTACTCGAGGATGATGACTAAATCCGTTCTGATGACACAATATTTCTTTGCTTGTATGTTTATCAGTGAGCAATTTTTACAACTCCTAATATTTTTGTGAACAAAAACTAGGTTTGCCTGTCTTGACTCATATGCTATCATTATGTACTTTAAGAGGATTATGTTTCACCTTAATTCATCCGAATTTAGATGCATGTCTACTAATTTTAAATAAAACCGAAGAAGTCGGAGATGAGATATTGGAGGAAACTAAACGGATCGCATAATTGCCATCCTCGCCAGTAAAACTGTTTAGTCCCCTCCGATCCTCACGTACGACTTTTACTCGTCCAGTATGAAAATCATTCTTCGATAGTCCACTAACATTACTAGTATTTAAATCAACACTTCTCATAAATAAAAGTTACACCAAACACAATTCTTGTATTGCTTCACCATAAATTTGCAACAAGCCCTAATTCTTCTTGAGAAACTCCAGCACATGAATCCCCCTTTTGATCGGAAAAATGTTAGCTCCGGCAAAGCCCGAAGCGTTAGCGAGAGCGACAAACTCGGCCACCGTTCGCTCCTTCCCGCCCGGGTTCGTAACCATCATCTGAAAGTCCATTGATATGATGTCCTGAGCCTCCACTTTGCTCTCCAATACCTCAGGGATTGCATATTCCATCACTACAACCTTTTCGTTCCCCGCCAACGCCTCCCGACAGTTCCTCAACAACGTTTTGCATCGGTCGTCGTCCCAATCGTGGATTATCCACTGTGCCAAAAAAATTTAAGCCAGAACAACGATTATGTGTTAGAATTAATAAGTAATATTTTTGTTGAATATAAGTATGAGGTTAAATTTCATTTATTTTAACCAAAAATATTATTAATTTATTCTAACGATATAAAGTCTCGCAAATTCATCACTTATTTAAAATAAATAAGTTATATTTCCCTCGTATGCTGATAAAGTGGTTAAAAGACTGATAACATGGTTCTCTGAAAATCGATCTAAAACAAGAATTTTTCTGATTCGCTGATAAAAAAAACGCACAAATTCATCACTTTATAGATAGGGGATCAATAATTAATGTACCTTCAAAAGAATTGTTTGTGCATTTGGCAATGACTCGAACATGTCTCCCGCAACATACTTCACACTATAGAAATAAAAAGGCGAAATTAAGTACTTGCATGTATTTTTTTGTAATTTTAATTCCAATACAATATACTTTAAAGTTTGATTCAGTATATAAAAGTTATTTACTTATGTTTCTCTGTCTATAATGACAATGTTAAAATTGAAATAAAATGACCAAAAATTATCTTTCAACACTAAAATTCTCTCCTCATCCTAAATTATCAGAATATCCCTCTTCAGATTTCGATCTCCTCTACTAGAAATTTTTTTTATATCACATGACTCAAAATTGGATGATATATTGTCCAAATCATGTGGAGATTTAAATCTTTTATCGCATACCACATACATAAAAAGATCGAGCATTGAAAAAATAGATAATTACACGTCACTATTCTCAATTATACGCGTTTTTCCATTATTATTCTCAACTTTAAATTTTATATCCTATTCACTAAACTACCATTTTCTTTCCCACGGGATTGTCAAAGTTACGAAAAATTTGTAAAATAAAATTTAAAAATGAGAATATTAATATAAAGAAATGTGTATAGTTGAGAATATTGATGTGTAATTATCCCTAAAAAATTAAAATCCTACTAGAGTATGTGAAACCCATTTGGGCTCAGGCTCGTTAGAGTTTGATCATCATGGTTTCATGTAATATTAGGGTTTAGTTTTTTTCTAAAATAGGTGCCTTTACTTTGTATTGTGTTTATCATCTAACAATATCGTTTATCAATTCTATTGTAATACAAGAGAAATAAACAATAATTTCTTGATTTTCATGAAAATTTTCAAGGTGGACAAGATAACAATTAGTTTGTCTATTCATTTTTCTTCGACAAACTCCGACTCGCCTTATTAGATGTGAAGCTCGTGCATTTGGGCTTTAAGGGCCGTTAGATGAGTTTTTTTGTTGTCGTTGAAAATTATATCATTCCCCTATCTACCCGTAAAACCCTCTCCTCCATGCAATAAAGTCTACTGGCATTATAATGTAACTAAAAATATTTATTTTGAAGTTCAATGTAGTAACAATCTGAAATGTCGCGAGCGTGAGCAAAAACATGTGGGAGATCGAAGTTGATTCCACGAATATGAGGATGAAGAGAAACGATCATGTCAAGTGTGGTCCCCGTGCAACCACCAACGTCCATCAACTCTGTCACATCATCGAAACCTCGATACACTTTAAGAATCTCGTTCAAGAAAACTTTAGACGTCGTCGACATAGCACTGTTAAAAAGTCTACTCAGCTCAGGATTCTTCGCAAAACCCTCGAACGCGCTTGTGCTCGCACGGGCATGCGCACTGGGCGCGAGCACTGCGTCCTTGAGAGAGTAGAACCTTTCCAACGTCTCCTTTTCGATAATGAAAAGGAAAAAGTCGACCAGAGAAAAGCTGGCGTCGGTCACGAAGCAACAACTTTCGTTCGTCAGGCCGTAAGCCCTTACCTGGTCGCAGGGCGGAACCAGAAATTTTTTAGAGGGGGGCAACATTTTATACTAATTAAAGATCGAAAATGTTTATAAACTAAATATGAGAAGAAAATTATAAAACTTAAGATTATAATTTAATTAGTGCATCATATATATAAAGAGGTAAACCTACATTTATTAGGAAACACAATTATAATAAAAAGAACACATATAAAAAGGTATCATCGAAAAACTCAAGGACTAATTTGAGCGGCTTGTACCCTTCGTCTCGAGGACGATTAGGGTTTCTCACCAATTTGTGAGGTCTCGGCAACGTCTGTGAGTAGAGATTGGTCCAGCGAAGGTAGCGGGTGGTGCAGCGGTAGGCGGCGACGTCTGTATTGGAGAAGCAAAGGGGCTGAGTGGTCTAGGTCAGGTATGGACGACTCGGGTGTGGGATTCAGATCGAGAGTCCAGGAGGGACGAGGTGCAGATTTGAGTTCGAGAGCTTCGGGGTCGAAGCGGGGAGTGGGGTCGAGGCAGGGGGTGAGGTCAGAGTTGTAGATGGGTTGCGCCTGGGTTGTGACGGCGGAGCATGGACGGCTGGGAGGCCGAGGAGGGTCGGTGGTGGACAGCAAGGGAGGGAGGGACGTGTCAGGATGCGGTGCTCGGAGGGAGGCCAAGGGCACACAGGGAAAGGTGGAGGGCGCCAGGAAGAGGGAGATGGACAGGGAACCGTCGGGTTTGGTTGGTTGGTAGATCATACTGGGAGGGGACCGGGG
>JAYMTP010004191.1:0-15391 GCA_036897365.1 Geranium brycei | reverse complement strand
TCTATCTCTTGACTATATATTGTTACTGATTCTAGCTTTGAATTATGAATTTCTTCTATTTAGCCGTGGCTTGCAATTACCACCAAACCTTACGAATATGGCACTTACGTTGATGTTGATTCCACGTAAAGTGGGTTTTATTCTTAGTCATGATATTTTTTTATCGACAAATCGTATCAAGATTTAAGCTCGATTATACTATAATGAAATAAAACAACCCCAAATGTGTTTGAAAAAATAAAATTTGATCAGCAACTGTTTGCAATTTTAAATGATAGAAAGGTATTTCTGCCATTTTGCGCTGAAAAGTTGTAACTGTACAATCTTAAGATGAGAATGCTAAGATATGAACAATCAAAGCTCATAAGAAAATAACTTTTGCATAAAAGAATACAATTTATGCAGCTCCAGTACTGATCACAAGAACTTCACCTATTCTTGCTATACCTCATCTCTGGATATTGCCAGAGAATAATACACACCACCAATATATATATAATCCATCCTTGGATCATCTGCAAATGCCATCAACCATACTCCATGCTGGCCGCAACCGTATAACCAACCAGATATTCATTTATGAATCCCGATACAACAATTACTGGCTGGCCTTTGGGGTGCTGATACCTCAGCTTCGGCTTCAGCAACAAACAATGAGAGCAGAACCTCCGACAAAGCTACCAATGATACGAGTAACACCTGAAATCACAGACTATACACCTCAAAAGTACTTGTACAACTCGAAAAGAAAAAGAGGTTGGGAATAATGGACTTGCACCCCAAATGATACTTGGGCTGCCTACGTACCCCATATAAATGGGGATCAAAGTCCCCGTAGTTCGTTTCCACACACCAACCAAACAACACAGAAGCATGACACAAACATAACACAAAAACCCAGACAACAAATAAAATGAATACACAAGACAGAACATCTCAGAGAAGTAGGAAAAATTCAAACTCATTCACCACTTCTATGTCCCTCTTCGCATATCCACAGCTTCTCTCAACCCACCACAACACACACACATGACCAACTGCAGTACAAGAAACAAACAATAATTCATATTTGATTATTTATCCTAATCGAACATACTGAAACATAAGACAGCAGAAAACCCCTGTGATAAACACCATTCGTCTCGCCAGACCAAGTCAGACCAAAATGGAAAGAAAAAAACGCAACAGAACAAAAGGAAGGAAGTTCTTATTGGTCTAGTATTTGTGGTTATCTCTGGTCAGTTACTATGACCATGCATGCTAAAAGTTAGTAGTTCTACTAGTTGCCAAATTGTAAGCCTACAAACAATAAGAAAACAGCTCAAAGATTACCCGAGACAATCCCACCAACATAAGATACAGGTAAGAGAATAATTTAGCTTAAGTTCAATAGTTCAAACTCAACGCTTCTCAAGTCGCCTTAAAAACCAATCAATTAACTGCATGAAAAAGAAATAAAACAATTCCTCATTCTGATAACTCATTCAAAAAAAATATAATGACAAACAAGTTAAGAGAAAACCCATGTGGTAAAATTTTCCCACCAGTTATGCATGCAACCTGTAAGCAAACATAAGAACATGAAAAAATAGATACCACAACAAATTTCTAAAAAAAGCATTACAGAAGAGAAGGGAGAGGATTTCTTATTAGGTTAGATTTTTGACAATCCTCCATAATATTAACAGCTGACGAGCCAATTGTTTTGCATCTGCAGTGAAAAAATAAAGTTCCATTCTCATTGAATTTCACGGTAGACAATTCAAAAGGCCAATTCAAATTTTGAGTAAGTTAAATAAGTCAAACTCATCCACCACTCATGGCTTTATATTCATGGCTTCACAACCAACCACATCAACCAAACACTGCAGCACAAAAGAAAACTAAAAAATATCATCATATATTTTAATTGAACATAATAAAATGCAAGGCAAAAGAAAACCCTTGGGTTTAGACCATTTGTTCCTTAGTTATGTACGCAAGACAACCCTCCCTGAAAAATAAACCAATGACCTCCCTGAAAAATAAACCAATGAAAATGAAAAAAAACAGATCGTGTCACAACAAATTCACAAACAACACAACAAGAACAAAGATAAATGAGTTCTTATCAATTTAGAATTTTTCTGGTCCCTCGAATAATTAGTATCATCCTTCGTGTCTGCCATTAGAAAAAAAGTGACTATCACATTTAATTGAACAATAGAGACTACTAAGGACATAAGAACATAATTATAGAGAAGTAGGATAGATCAAACTCATTCTCGCACTGTAGCTTTATATTCATAGCTTCTCAATCACATATCACCTATAAATAACTGCATTCAAAAGCATTTTTAAAATTTTTTGAAATAAAATGAAACAAGACAATAGAAAACCCCTGGGTGAACATCATTTGTGTGTATGCTGCAAGAAAGGCCCTCCCTGAAAGTGCAAGACGTGATTATGAAAACCAGACCACATCGCATAGCAACGAACAATAAACAACAAGTCAATAGAGCAAAGGGATGAAAGTTCTTATTAGTTTAACTATTTGACGATCTCCTATAATATTATCAGCCCACATGCCAAATGTTAATAGAGCAAAGGAATGAAAGTTCTTATTAGTTTAACTTTTTGATGATCTCCTATAATATTATCAGCCCACATGCCAAATGTTTTGCATCTGCAGTGAAAAAAAAAGTTTACTTCTCATACAATTAAACAATAGACAATTCAAAAGGCCAAAAAAAGATAACAAAACAAAATGTAAAAGCGGCAAATAAACTGAATTAAGAAAACACATGAAACTATAAACTTGACCAAATTGATCTACCATAACTGAATTCTAAAACCACCAGCTAAAGGATAAGAGTTATTATTGGTTCAAATTTTTTGTTATCCCCAGGGCAAGATACGCTCTCCCTGAAAGTGGAGCACACAAAATCAAAAACTAAATATCATATCAATGAAGTAGAAAGGTAATGGAATAGAGCAAAAGGAAAGAAGTTCTTATTAGCCCAGAAATAATAAAATAGGAAGTGGTTATTAGCAAAAGGAAGAGAGTGGTTACGCTCTCCCGTAACCAATTGATTCTTATCCGAGACAATTCCTAAACCATAAGGATGTGGAAAGGAGAGGTCAAACACAAGAAAGAAAACACCCGAGACATAATAAATAGGTAAATGAATTAATGTTCAATAGGTCAAACTCATCCACAACTCTGAAGGCTCTATGTATCCATAACTTCACAAGCCACCATATCAACCAACCAATTAGCTGCAGCACGAACAAGAATAGAACAGTTATGTATGCAAGCCATACATCCTGAAAGTAAAAAACATGAATATGAAAAAACAGACCACGTCACAATTCAAGACAAAAAAAAAAAAAAAACATTGCGAGGATCCCGTTGTATCATTGTCAACCCCATCCTGAATCTGTGCATCTGCTATAAAATGCAAAGAGGCCAAAAGACCAAAACCGTAAAAGAGAAAAAAAATGAACTCAAGAAACAAGAGAAAATTCAGGATAAACATTACAACTTGTTATTCTAAAAACTAATGAAAAGTAGCATTTATATTCATGTTACCAAAAGAGAAATGAACCTCCAATAAAGGTACCAAAGATAACACCTGAAATCACAAACTAAACATCCACTTGCCCTCAAAAATACTTACAAAACTAAAAAAGAGACATTGGGAATAATGGACTTGTGCCCCAAATGATTCATGGGTTGCCTATGTACCCCGTCTAAATGGGGATCAAAGTCCACGTAGTTTGTTCCCACACACCAAACAACACAGAAGCAAGACAAGAACATAACAGAGAAAACAAAACGACAAACAAAATGAATATACAAGACAGAATATCTCAGAGAAATAGGATAAATACAAACTCATTCACCACTTCTATGTCCCTCTTTTAATATCCCCAGCTCCTCTCAAGCCACCATAACACACACATGACCAACTGCATTACAAAACACAAACAATAATTCATATTTGATGATACTTATCTTAATCCAAAATAATGAAACAAAAGACAACAGAAAAACCCATGTGGACCAGTTCCCCCACTGGTTATACCCATAAACATGTCCACTACCTGAAAGTGAACAAGTTAAGATGAAAACTGAACCAAGACGGAGCAAATTATAAAAAAAAATGCAGCAGAGAAAAAGAAAGGAAGTGCTTATTGGTCTAGAATTCTGATTGTCACAAGTCCGTTACCATCACCATGAATGCTAATTGTTAATATGCTTGTTTGTTGCCAAATTAGCTGCAGTAGAGAAGAGAATAGAATAATTTTTCATTCTAAACATTCTAATAAAACAAAATTAAGCAAAGGCGATAGAGAACCCCTGGCAATAAAGACCATTTGTCCAGAACGTATGTATGCAAGACATACCACTCCCTGAAAGTTAAAAATATATAAAGATGAAAAATCAGAACACATCGCGACCAATTGAAAAAAAGCACGAGGACAACAAAAAACGGAAGGAGTTCTTATTAGTTTAGAGTTTAGAGTTCAGAGGATTGCTGGTGTATCATTATCAAGCCAAAACCAAATGTTTTGCATCTGCCATATAAAACAAGGAGCCAAAAGACCATATCCGTAGAAGAGAAAAATAGAATGAATTCAAGAAACAAGAGGAAGTTCAGGATAAACATTACTGGTTGTTCTAGAAACTGATGAGAGAAAATCGGTTAGATAATACAAAATTCACATTGACTCGTTAGCGCCATTAAATAACACCAGAACCATAAAACATGAAAACATAATTTGAGAGAGGTAGGATAGTTCAAACTCTGTCACAACTCAGTAGCTTCATATTCATAGCTGCTCAATGACAATATCACCTATAAATAACTGCAGTCACAACTATTTTTTTAAAGAAAACCAAAACACATAACAAAAACCAACAATGCAATAGAGCAAAGGGGTAGAAGTTCTTACTGGTCTAAAATCGTTTAGAATCTCTAGCTCCGTAAAAAGGTAAAAGAATTAAAGTTCAATAGGTCAAACTCATCCACGACTTTGAAGGCTCTATGTATCCATAGCTTCACAAGACACCATATCAACCAAACAATTAGCTGCCGCACAAACAAAAATAGAACAATTTTTCATTCTGACAATCTAACAAAACAAATGAAAGAAGGAAAAGGAAAACCCCTGACACTGAAGACCATTTGTCCAGCACTTATGTATACAAGACATACATCCTGAAAGTTAAAAAACGTGAATATGAAAAAAAACAGCCCACGTTACGGATCAAGACAAATTAAAAAAAAAACATCACGACGGGAAAAAAGGGAAGAAGTTCTTATTAGTTTAGAGTACTGAGGATCACTGGCGTATCATTATCAACCACAAACCAAATGTTTTGCATCTGCCATCAAAAAACAATGTGCCAAAAGACTATAACCATAGAAGAGAAAAATAGAATGAATTCATGAAACAGGAGGAAGTTCAAGATAAACATTACTGGTTGTTCTAGAAACTGATGAGAGAAGATCTGTTTGATAATAAAAAAATCACATTGACTCGTAAGCACCACTAAATAACACCAGAACCATAAAATGTAAAACATAATTTGAGAGAGTTAGGATAGTTCAAACTCTTTCACGAATCTGTAGCTTTATATTCATATCTGCTCAATGACAATATCACCTATAAATAACTGCAGCTTTTATATTTATAGCGTTCTCAATCAACAGATCACCTATAAATAACTGCAATCGAAGTATTCTTTTAAAATAGTTATTTAGTCAAATATAATGAAACAAGACAATAGGATACCCCTGTAATTAGACCATTTGTTTCCCTAGTTATGTATGGAAGACAACTCTCCTGGAAAATAAATCATGGAACATTAAAAAAAACAAAAAGCCAGACAACACAAGAAAAACAAAATTTTAGAGAAGTAGGATAGTTCAAACTCATTCATAACTCTCTAGCTTTATGTCCATAGCTTCTCGAGACGCTAGAACACCCAATCTACTGCAACACAAAACAAACTAACATTTTTCACATTGAAAATTCATTCTTCTAATAGAAGATAATGAAATACAAGAAGCCAAAAACCCCTGTTGTAGACACTTTTTGTCCATAAGTTATGTGTGAAAGACATGACTTCCCTGAGAACCAAACAAGTTGCAACGATTAAAATTAACACTACAATATAAACAAAAAAGGTTTAGTTTAGAATTCCAACAGTGAATGAATGCAATTTATTAAAACCCCACATGCTAAAAGTTGTGTTGCATCCGCAATGATAAACAGAGACCCCAATTTTCAGCTCAGCAGCCAAAGATTAAAAATGAAAAGACATGCAATAAATTTCTATCAAATCTCCAACAGTAACCTTCATTGAGAGACCAATAAAACAATGGAATGATGTGTACATATGGATTCACAAAGAAAACAGCTACAATATTCATTTACAAAGCTAAGCAAGTTCCCTATTTTCTGCAGATAAAAGAGAAAACAGGTTTCATATTGACTTCCTCAGAAAACTGAAATCACCATCCTCTTCCAGACTAAAAATCAATCAGATCCCCAAAATCGACCAACCAAAAGAAGTAAAGCCAAGATCCATATACTCATATACCTCTTCCATAGATCATGCCAAGATTCATAGTCATATACCTCTTCCATAGATCATATATGCCTCTCGTAGAAGATTGGAAAAACAGAACTGAATAAGCAAATATGAAATTGAATCTACAAACTAGCCAATCAGATACTCATATACCTCTTGAATGGATCATATTTGGTCTTATAGAAGATAAAGAAAAAAAACATAATCAACATCTGAACTGAATAGGCGAATCTGAAATTGAAGCTATAAGCTCAGATCTATCCTCTAACCACTTCAAAGCCTGGCAGTAGCAGGAAAGATCACCAAATCAATGAGATCACCAAAATCAATTAACAAACTGACCGATCAATATAATATAATCCTCTAAATAGATTATCCGTGAGACCAAACTTTGAACACGCCATAGAAATTCATCCCGAAAAATTGAATTGACCGAACTCAGATGCAATACTTTAACACGGCACAGAGATCAACGCAAATTAGCACAGATCAATCGAAACATCTTCATGATCCGTGAAGATCAACAAACTGGTAGATCCTTTACGAGACTCGCAGAACTGGAAAACGCCAAAGAAGATCAAAGCACACAAACCAGACAGATAGATCCGCAAGAACAGAGATTCATAATCGAAACAGCAACAGCAACAGCAAAACAAGAAATTTTATGAAAAGCGATTACCGACGCCCACAGAGGAAATCCATAGCTACGCTAAGACGAACCAAGCCAGAAAATAAGAAGGATGGTGTTGAACAGGTATGGATGAGGGTATTTATAGTACGGGAGGAGCAGGTGGGATTAGAAATCGACGGTCGGATGTGTGACAGCTGTCACTGTTGCTCACGTTGGATTAGGAAAGCAAAATAATAAGGCGGTTGACGCGGATTAGCTTTACGCGCGCTGGGAATAGGAACGCGTTTTGTCTTGTGGTCGCTATTTTTGACTTGTCAAATATAGGCGGCTCTAATTATCAGAACCGGATCTTTCGGTTTTTTAGAACCATATTAAGAAATGTTTACTCGAGGACACGGTCCAATTCTAATTACGGTTCTTCAGATCAGTTTCCGGTTCTATCTGATTGGTTTTCAAATTTTAATGTATGCTGTTTTTGACAATTTTGAGCCCAATTTATAGTTAAACTTTTTTTAATATTGTAGTTATAAAAAATACCAATGGAATCTGAATGTTGTGATTTAATTATTACAATATAAACGAAATATAAAGATGTTACGAAGGGGACACCCTAACGGTTAAGAATCATATTGTTTGTAGTGAGGTCGAATGTTCGATCCCGCTAGGAGAGTGGGAAAGAGATTTACGGGTACATAGGTTTGTTGATGTAATTTGCACCAACAAAAATTGAAATCTAAAGCTGGAGACAATAAAAATACAAGGTAAAGAACATCAAAAGTTTGGGTGTGAGTTGTTGTCTGCTCGACACGTGCGATACAAACCAATCTTATTCTTATTAGTAAACCAAAAAAATTTAAAATCATAACCGAACAAAAATTGTTTAGTTCTTTGAAATTCAGTTGTAAAATCGAACTATTAACCACAATTCTTGATTTTCGATTCGGATGAATAACCAAGAGAACACAAAGGGAGAGGAAGAAAATCAATAATTAAAAAAACGTGTCAAAACAATCACAATGGGTTTGGTTGAGTATACTCAACCAGCAAGAGCAAGTTCTAAAACTCAGTCCAAAACTTGGTCAACTCAATTTTACCGAGTTCTTTCTAAAAACTTGGGAGTCCTAGAACAATTCTAAAACAGTGAGTGAGAACACTTCTCTTAGAAAAATCCCAACCCCTTCACGAGGAACACAAGATTTAAGTCACACATCAAAATCCAAGTGACCTGAATAATCAACAATGAGCCTTAGCTATATCAACACAATCCGCTAGAAACAGAACTCATTGCCCAAATAACACCTTTTCATGTCTTATAATACAACAAATGCAAGCCATTGTCCAAGAAGCTTAATTAAGAAACGGCCAAGTAAATACAAAGCAAAAAGATCAGTTTTTCCACAACATTCAAAACCCCAACCTCAACGCTTGGAATATTGTGGAGCTTTACGAGCTTTATGGAGACCGGCTTTCTTCCTCTCGACTATTCTCGAGTCCCTGGTCAGAAGCCCTTCCGCTCTCAGAGCTAACCTGTGGGCCTCGCTCACCTTCAGCATCGCACGAGCAATGCCGAGTGAAATCGCCTGAGCCTGCCCGCCAAGCCCGCCCCCGTGAGCTTTGACAATAACGTCATAGGAGTTTTCGTATCCCAAAACCATCAATGGGAATTTGACGTATTGAATCCACAACGGATTGCCTTGAAGATATTCCTGCACGGAGTTCAATGTCACGAGATGCACAATTATGCACAGTATCAATCAATGAATCCGCTGTGAGCAACTACACTATGTAGAAAATATTTACATCAAACATACTCACAGAACTAAATTTCCTAGGAGTGTACCTATCTTAGTATTTCAGGTAGAACACAAAGACAAGCAATAGGCTATCTATGACTTCAGCAATGTGCATTACTAGTGTTATTATCAGTGTTCTAAAGATCCCCGACTTGTCCAATTAATCCTCTGCTGATCTCCGATTAGTCTTTTATCCGATTAATCCTCAGAATGCCCTCTCTACCCGACTGCCGCCTAGCATTTTTTAGAACAATGCTTATTATCCATATGGCCTATATACCTTTGATTATACTTTATTAGAACTGAACTAAAAACAGAATAAGCATTACCTCTGATTATATTTTATTACAACCGAACTAAAAAAACAGAATTAACATAACAATTATACGAGCAGAAATCAGGATAGCAAAACAAATTAAAAGGATATTTAATCACAAACTTCTAATGCAACGACGATAGATGGCAAACAGCCTTGTCATGATTAAGGACTGGAAAAGTCTGCCTACTTTTCATCAATTCAGAATTTAAAGCAGTATTGCAGTAATGGAATTTTCAAAGAGCTATATATAATCCACGGTACAACATTAGTTACTTCCAAATTCTTACACAATGTTAAAACTCCATAGACCATAAGTCATAAACTGTCCCAATTACAAATTCAATACAAACATATTGTCAATATTCACATCCACATGGTTCTACGATTTAGGTGTGATCAGATCATAACAAACAGAACTGATGCCCAGGGTAGTCATACTTTAACAAATGGATGACAAATGTTCAGAGTTTATTGCGAGGAAAAAAGAGGAGAGACTAATGAAACATGGAAAGGGTATCAAACACGGGAAATCTACATTTCCCGTAACCGACCATGTTTCCAAATACAGATCATAAGTTCAGAGAAGATCTAATTTCACGCATAGAAAGAAAGTCTTTCTTCATTTCCCAATAAATTAGTAAAATCAGAAGCTAACATACCGAGGAAAAAAAGTTTCATGCAGACCCTTTGCAGAGAAAGAAATCGACTTCAGATTGAACTGCTTTTGCTTGCCTCACAACACAACAATTTGGAAAAACCTACTGACACACTTTGATAAAGAATTGCAAATTCATTTTTGAACGGAGTTACAATTATATAATAGCTAGAAACCAAAAGTGACTCCAAATCAGCATCATCCTATAATGGAATTCTAAAATCAAAAAAAGAAAATCCATTTTTCAACCAAGCAACAATTATACAATAACTGGAAATGAAAATTAAGACTCCAAATCAGCATTATCCTACAAAAAAAACTAACCTCAACCAGATCCTATAATGCAATTCTAAAACCATGAGAAAATCCATTTTGTGAATCAAGCAACAGTTATACAATAACTGTAAATCAAAATTAAGACTCCAAATCAACATTTCCTACAATGCAATTCAAAAAATAACTAACCTCAACCAATTACACCCTAGTTTCAAATTTTCAACACATTCACCCAAAAAACCCAAATTAATTCATGCATAAACAGCCAAACCTATACAATCATTGCAAATTCATTTTTGAGAGCCAGAATTATACAATAGCTAGAAACCAAAATGTGACTCCAATTCAGCATTATCCTATAATGCAATTCTAAAACCATAAGAAGAAAATCCATTTTTCAACCAAACAACAATTATACAATAACTGGAAATCAAAATTGAGACTCCAAATCAGCATTATCCTACAATGCAATTAAAAAAACCCTAACCTCAACCAATTACACTCTAGTTTCGAAATTTCAACACATTCACCCAAAAACAAAATTAACTCATGCATAAACAGATAAACATATACAATCATTGCAAATTCATTTTTGAACAGAGCCACAATCATACAATAGCTAGAAACCAAGAAAATCCATTTTTCAACCAAACAACAATTATACAGTAACTGGAAATCAAAATTAAGACTCCAAATCAACATTATCCTACAATGCAATTCAAAAAAACACTAACCTCAACCAATTACACCCTACTTTCAAATTTTCAACACATTCACCCAAAAAAAAACAAATAAATTCATGCATAAACAGACAAACCTATATAATCATTGCAAATTCAATTTTAAACAGAAAAATTGACTCCAATTCAGCATTATCCTATAATGCAATTCTAAAACCATAACAAAATCCATTTTGTGAATCAAGCGACAATTATACAATAACTGGAAATCAAAATTGAGACTCCAAATCAGCATTATCCTACAATCCAATTCAAAAAAAAAATCCTAACCTCAACCAATTACACTCTAGTTCCAAATTTTCAACACATTCACCCAAAAATAACCAAATCAACTCATGCATAAACAGGCAAACCTATACAAATCCCCAAAATTATACAAGAGAGCACGAGAATCGACCTTGGCTTCACGGTAATTGATGTAGATCTTCCCGTCTCCTTCCTGAAGAATCACTCTAGCAATCGCGCATTTCCGGCGACCGGTGCCGTTGATCGGCTGATTGGCGATGCCTCCGGGGAGCCTCAGCTTGATGTACTCCATGAGGTTCGTCGGAGGCTTACGACCCTCCGGAACCACGAAACCCTCCGGAATCACAAAACCCTCAGCCTCCGGGGCCTCAAAACCCTCCTCCAGAGCCTCAAAGTCCTCCTCCGGATCCTCCTCGAGGGCCTCCGGAGCCTCGAGCGTGGCGTGGACGCGGAGGGAGGGGTTTCTGGGCCTGCGGGAGAAGGAGAGGGTGTTTGGGAGCTGAGAAAGCTGGGAGGAGAAGGAGAGGTGGGAGAGAGAGGACGTGATCGAGGAGACGGAGGAGAGAACCATGGCGCTCGGGCCTCTGATAATTTTCCTGAGAAAATTGGAACTGAGTCTTGAGTGGAGCAGAGAGCGGTTTTTGGAGATGAGGCCTCTCGGAGGGGATAATGTAATCGTAATGACCGAAATGCCCATTTGTTGAGGCTATTTTACTTTAGTGTCCCGGAGTGGAAATGTTTTTATAGCAGGTAAATTGCAAAAAGTTATCATGAATTTTTATTTTTTGTAAAATAATTGATGTGAATTGTCATTTTTTTTGTAAACTGTGTATCGATTTGTAAAGTTATGAAGATGCTCATAAAATCAACTTTTAGAAAATTAAAATTATAGTCTTTTAATTTGAGTTTGTCAGGTATTTTTCTTTCACACGCCATTAATCTTGTTTAGATTTAGACGAGTTCGGAGCAAAGAGAAAATTTGTTAGCCTCGAGTTGAAAACATTGTTTTTTTTCCTCAATTCTATTTCTATGATGGCATAACTTGAGAGTTCAGATCCCAAGATCGTGGTTCAAAGAGACAACCTAATAGTTAATTTCTCCATCCATATTCTTATGATGCAAACAGTGATACATGTGGGGAAGGTTACGCATTTAAGGTTTTAAGGATTTTTATGCGCCGAATTTATTGAGGTTTCAATCGGAGTGAAGCGAGTTACTTTTAAATAAAAAATCATATATGTGTGAGAGAAGTGAGGTAGCTTCAAAAGAGAATTGAGGGGTTAAATCTTTTGAAAACTCTTGTAGCACCAGGACGATGTTCGCTACCAAATTAAACATAACCATGAGAACTGAACTTGAGTTAGGAAGATGCTTGTGCGACACATGTTATCATTTACACAAATGACATAACGGTTAAAGGGCACAACATCTATTTGTCAACCAGTAAAATTCACATGTCTTCACACAAGAAGATTCAAAAGCACCCCCTACCTATCAGATACATGTATTGATCGTAGAACCTTTCACAATATCGTGTTGAATCTGCTCGAGCCTTTCTATGTCATCCTTTTGTTGGTGTTATTCAATTTTATTTATGCGGATAATTGTTGAAAAAATAGAATAAAAAATTATATTTATACTTAATTGAATGAATTGAAGTGATTTTCTTTATATGTGAGATATAATGTTAATGTTGATGATGTGCATTTGATTCTCTTGAAGACATATTTACAAAATCTTTTCATTTCCATCTTTTTGCATTAATTTAGTATTCATATGGTTGAAGACATGATGACTATGAATAAATGGTGATTCCCATCTCTTTTCACCAATCTCAAAATCAAGAAAATGTGTTTTTGTCCCTCCACTCTTTCTTTTGTTTCAAAAGTTTTTACTAAATAGGTCACAGAGAAAGACACAAGTTCAAGTATGTTATAATTTGTCAAGTTCCGCGATTTGTGAATACATGTTACAGAAAATGTCCAATATGTCTTGACTATTCCCGAGTTTGTATTTTTTAATAAAACTTCGTGTACTTTTAAAATTTTCATAATTCATTAGTATTTAAAAAAATTATAGGAGTATCCACCTAAAATTATCTCTTGAATATATTATTGCATAATATCTAACATTAATTTTGGTCCATAACCTACAAGCGTTTATGGTATAATGCATGAATGGCGCGACATGTCTTAACACATAGTTTCATATTTATTTCAAAATCACAATGCAAATGTAACTATCACTTACGAGAGTAGGCTCAATGGTTAATCAGCTGTTTCATATATACTATAAAAATAGGCCTAGCATATTAATCGGAGAGACCCACTTTTAAAATTATAAAGGTCTGATCCCAAATCAGTTTTTTTCTCTCTTAAAATAAAGGATCCAATTATTTTTAATTTAGTCCTCAACAAAGGTTGAGCCGAATCTGTTTTAAAATGGAGAAGAAACAGTAGAGAAACAACAATTGAGGGACCTAGAATTGGTTAGATAAAAATATGAATGTACCAACGTAAATGATCACAAAATGACTAAAATTAAATACCAAAACTACTCCTAAAATACACTAACACCAAAATCAATGTTTTATCTCAATGTGTCAATAAGCTACAATTGCAGTGTCACTCTTCAGCTTACTCTATTGAAGTTGATCCTCCCCATTTCGCAACTCTGCCTTCTGCTTCCTCAGCCTGCAAATTTAGTATAAGCAAGCAATTTAATATCCCAATATTTAAAAAAAAACATTTGATTCACCTAAAAGCTTAAAATATAATTAAAGATTCTAAGATTTATTTATCAAACTGTTTGTACAGTCAAAATATTCTTGATGTCATACTCGTAACACCTTTCACATGTAGATAAGATTATGAGAATATATGTTACATGAAATTTATTACGTGGAACAACAAATGGGTCATCGTGTAAGCCTGGGTCCACAACTACCGATTATAATATCATGTTAAAACCCGATCTAGTTTGAAGTTGGAGATGACAAAAACTCAAATTTAACGAAGACCCGACGTTTCAGACATGGTCGAGATAGGCCGTGATGTGGAATTTCGGAAATCGAGATGGAGATTATCAAGATCCCAAGTCAGAGTCATGCCGACCGCACCTTATATTCTAAAAAACAAGAGGGACTTCTGAGAATTATTTGAGAAATAAAAATTAAAAATTAATTTAATTGAAGATAAATCAGAGTCGGGGATTCATAGAATATTGTCACACCCCACCTCTCCTCGTCCCTACTCCACAATTATTTTAATATATCCAGTTAATTAAAAAATATATCTCAAATTCATTTTCATATGTGTTTTGAAAATGAGGATTTCCCGTTTTCAACTGGAGAATAATTTTTCTCTAGGCTTGAAGCAATGACGGGGCATGGCAACGAGATCGGTTGAAACCGAAACCCGCTCCGCACCCGCCCCATTGCCACGTGGACAAAAAGTTTGAAAAATAAAAAGAAAACATTAGAGGTACTCACTTCTCTCCTCCAATTTGTTATTGAGGTGACCACAATGAGAATCGCAGTTTGCAAGCAAATCCCTCCGATCATTCCCGACCAAATACCCTGCAACACCAAACAACGTAAGTAAATATGTCCGATTCCGACATGCTCACAAAAACATCATATGTAATAATTAATTAATCAATTAATTATCTAACCATAGCTCCGAAGCCAAAAGTGAACCCAAGAACTATGCCAGCTGGCAAGCCAACAATGTAGTAGCAGCCAATATTTATGTACGCAACAAGAGATTGCCATCCAGCTCCAACAGCAACACCTGAAGACACAAGAAAATTAATTAAAATGTTGAAGTTAACTATTTTCTTTAGCTTTTAATTTGGAGGGTAAAACCGTTATTTTGAAGAAAAAAGGTTGTGTTTTCGATGCTTCCACGAATTTTGTTAACATTCTATGGGTGAAAATTATTCTTGTGGTGTAAACTAATAACTCATCTTAATCGTTAAATTAACGAAATATAGTACTATGATTAAATGAGAACTCACAACTTACATGAGAAAATGATAATCAATTCTGGTCCTTAGATAAATATTCGGATGGTATTTTTGTATCATTAAATTATTTCTTTTTTATTTACCAGATCTAATTTAGTTAATTGTTATTGAGTTTATTTCCT
>JAYMTP010004190.1:0-15395 GCA_036897365.1 Geranium brycei | reverse complement strand
GAGAGAAATAAAAAAAAGAAACGATGAAGATGAGAGGGGAAGAGAGAGGAGGAGGTTCAAATGTTGAATCCGGGTGTGATGTGGACAAAGGAGAGGGATGAAGGGGAGAGAGGGATGAAGAGGAGAGTAGATCTAAAAGGATAAATTTTGAAAATTTAATACACTTGCAGGAGTATTTTAGTTTTTGAAACCTCAAAATTTAACAAATTTTAATGAAAATGGACGGATGACTAACGGTGCAAAATTGTCAATGCAAAAACGTTAATTTTTGAGATAATCAGATGACATTTTCCCTAATAACTGCAGTCTCTTTCAAATAAACAAAAGGGTCCCTAATTCACGACTTTATAATCAGGTGTGTGGTACAACGCATATGTTCTAGCACTTACTATTTTGGATTCTATTATCTGGTTGACACTTGGCACTACAATTTCAATCTTCTTTATACTCCGAATTAGAGACGCACGATTAGGAGGTGGCATTCTGATCAGATCCGGTCCCAAGACAGGTGACCACAAAGTTTGCAATGATCCACGTGCTTAATATGCAATGCATTTATGTGGGCACACTCATTTTATTGGTAGATGTTCATGCTACGAGTTAGTTATTAGTCCCTCTTGAAATGAATTCTAAATTTATACAAACAAAAAAATATCGACCTATTAAATTTTATTTTATTATTAAGATTGATTGCATTTGTGATATTGAAGAAAATTAAATTCATATGTCACTCACTTGTTATTAAAGAAAATTAAAGTCACATGTCACTCACGTAATTTCAACCGATTGTGTAAAAATATTAAATTAATTATGGCGATTATTCACATTTTTTCCTTACCGTGTTTCTACTCAATAGTTGTATAACTAATTTTGGTGATTATTAATATTTTTGTTTATCGTAATTCAATGCAAAACCTATATAATTTAGAAAATTTTCCTTTTTGTTTTAGCACATTTGATGAAACTGTATCAGGGTATACATTTAGGATATCGTTATTCCGCACTTTAGATAAATTTCCCTCGAACTTATATAAGTCACGATCTTTTATGTGCCACTTCATCTTCACGAGGTGTTTAAGTTCATTGGTGCTGGAATAGGTCGAAGCGGGAAGAGAAAAGGAACGTTGGAGAAATTAGTGATGAACTTGTCACTGCCTCCATATCACAGCTGTGACGTGGGAGAGCAAGTCGTGACAACTTCCACGCCCGTGGACCGAGCCCGTTATATAGACTACGAAGTCAGAAGAAGTGTCACGTCATGCTTGTAAC
The DNA here is from genome assembly GCA_036897365.1 of Geranium brycei. NCBI lineage: Eukaryota > Viridiplantae > Streptophyta > Magnoliopsida > Geraniales > Geraniaceae > Geranium > Geranium brycei. Next base: position 14,126 of record JAYMTP010004190.1, on the reverse strand, counting down.
GACTAAAAAAAAGTTAGGCTAAGCCGTGACATCCTTGCCACGGCCATGATACCTGGTGTCAACTCACAGGGAGTTCAAGAAGGAGTCACGGGCTAAATGTAACGGTCGTGACAACCAAATGAGGCAAGTCATGACAATTTATGGGAACACAAGGAAATCGAGGCCTACATCACGACCTTGATAACCGATTTTCCTCAGACATGACATCATCGAATCAAACAAAACTTAACTTACCCTCAACCGCTTTTGACATATCGACGAATAGAATATAGCACAATGTAGAACAAAAAAGATGTCACGTCCCAGATATTTTTCGTCCAAATATCGCCTACGACGTGACCACCGACTCTCATCTGAGTTCGGAAGGGACTTCCGTCCTCTTCCCACTCTAGGGAATGCCGACTTTGCGTCTCTTCCTAAACTCACCGACATTGCAACCTTGCAACCCAAACCGACTCTCCGAGTCTATCCACTTAGACAAGAAAGCACTTCGTCTAAGGTATCGCACAATAGCCACACCTTGTTCATCTCCCGAGTGTTCTGAAGGCCTCTTAAGTGTTTTGAAGACCTCCCGCGCATCTCGAAAACTCTCCAAGACGCGGACTGAGAATAAAAACACATTTGGATCTGGGAAGAGATTTTAAATGGGTGAAAAGAGATGGGTGTTGGTGGTTGGACTTCAATGGAGGTTAGGCTTGGTTGGAGAAGATGAACCGAGGCTATTATTTTCTGTTAAACAAAATAAAATATTTTGGGTTAAAATTTAATGGCGTTAGAGCAAAGTGTAAGAAAACTTGATTAACTAAACTGAAAATAATTTTTATAATAGGTGTAGTAAATTATAAAACATGTTATATAATAGGTGAATAACTTGTAATTATCCTTAAAAATTATGCAAGCATACATTACTGAAATGTAATTTCCCACTTAACCAAGTGTCCATATACATTGTGAGTTGTGACACAATTAATTTATCATATTAGTTTTATAAATCATGATGATATTTAATATGTATATTACATATTTCGATTGATGCTCAGATTGAACAATGATGATCATATGATCTTAAAATTTTCTTTTCTTTGAACATTCTAATCAAAGCTTGAAATTCTAGTTACTTCTGTTCTGCAGCTGCACATTAAGATTTATCATTTTTCAAGAGATGGGACTAGACTTCCTAAAGCTAGAATGGTTTTGTTCTCTCTTTTTATCTGTTTTTCACTTTGCTTCACTAGGGTGTGCGGCCAATGGTGCAAGATGGCCACAAGAGCAAGAAACCACAAATTGTTCAAGTGGCTCCAAGCAGTAGAACACATGCTGGTAGTGTAGCAAAGTGACTACTGATCTGAACAATTCATCAAGGTGGGTCAAGCTGGAACTCCAGAAGCAACCCACTAACCACTTGGATTGTCTAAATCAACCATGGAAATTAAGGAGATTAATAGTGGATACAATTGTTGGATAAAGATGAAAATTAATTTTTGAGTACGTTGTTATGACATGTCTGAATTTGTTGCAATAATTGAGCCATTCCTTGTGTGTGTGATTAAGCAAGCGTGAATCGTTGTTACGGTTTTAGGGGACATGATAAGTTTATTTCATTGGCAAAATTAATGGTTGGTGATTGTGAATGACATACGGAATTGTTATTTAGTTATAAAGGTAACACAAGTGGTGAACTGTAGTTGACAAAGGACTTACCAGGCATATAATAGGTGGCATGTCTTATAATAATGCATCTCATAGTCAGCATCTGTTGTGTACTTGGAGTAGAAGAAATCATGGTCGGGTTCGACCCGGCTCACCTAATTCAACCCGTCCGGAAGTCGTCATTCAAAAGAGGAAATATTTTAATTTGTGACAATCAAAACGCATGGAGGGAGTAATGTCATTCAATAGTTGGACGGAGTATAAAAGAGAGTGATGAACGATGGAGATTGAAGGAAGGTATATAGATGGAGCAATTTTGGGTTAGGACAGACGGGTTTCACATATATAGTTGATATAGAAACTACTCAGAACCTTCTGGGTAGTTCAAAATTCTTTTTTAACCTATGGTATGTCTGAAATGTTTCAGATTGGATTCCATTAATGCTAAGTTGGGACGGGTCCGAGTCGGGTTACTTTTGCTCTCCCCTAACTTTGAGCATGTGAAAATAGCAGTCTCAATTTTAAGCAAAAATTAGTCTTTATATGAATTAGGAAGAATAAAAGTTTTTATACTCAATAAACATAATTCATAGCGCGCTGCCCATTAAAGGGCATCGTATTTAATTGTGTATGATGTCAGTATATGAGAAACGTATTTAATTACGTATGATCCCAATATATATTGACAGCGTATTTAATTATATATGTTGCCCATATAAAGGTAGCATATTTATTTTACGCTACCCATATGGGGAGCAGCGTATTCAATTTTGTACGATGCCTTTTAGACACTTTGTAATTAAGAAAGTATTACAAGTTTTGGTATAACCAAAACCCCATAGCATTTTTTAGTGTTATAATGAAAATTAAAACCGTATTGTGAAAAATAAAAAAATATAACTCATAATATTTGAACATAAATTTTGGTAATAAATTTAACCAAACAATGTTTGGTAATAAATTTCACACGTGATTTACTCTGAATCAAAAGATGATACATTTATTTTCAAATATGATATTCAACAACTTTGGTTAGGCCCACGAATAATTGGTTCCCTCCTATAGGCAACCCGGAATCCTCTAGTGTACATTTTGAGTACGTTGTCATTAATTTCATTTTGGCAACATACTCTTTTTTACTGCACATTCCTCTTGCCCAAATAGTGTAGTGATTATGTTAGAATACACCGTTAACTTTATAAAAATCTAAAATTTCTTTCTTGTGTTTCAAATTTTCAAAATACATCATTTGATTAAATTTTTTTATTTTCAAAAATTGTCATAATCATCTGGTCCCTCTTAACTTTTCAATATACTCATTTTCTCACATCATATACTCACAAAAAATTTAAAATCTCTACCTCAGTTTAAGATGCAAATGGAAGGCTCGATGGACATGACACCGAAATTCAAGATTCAATTTTATTTTGTTTGTAGCTTGGCCGGAGTTTAGAGGAGTTCAGATGAAGACATGAGCTTGAAATGTAGATTTGAGACTTTCGGTCGAGGACTGATGAGTGATGTGAGGAAGAAGATGAGTATTTAGGTAATAAATGAAGAGATTATTTTGAAATTGGGAAAAAAGGAACTAAAGTGAAGAGTATATTTTAAACACAATGAGAATCATTTTAGACTTTTATGTTAAGTTACGGTGGAAGCATAATCGGTGAAAAATTATACGCTCATGTACAAACTTAGGAACAAATCTAGACAACTAGATGAAAAAAAAATAAAGGGTTTAGATATTTTCTATCTCATTCAATGATATGTAGATGTAGTTATTCATAACTTACATATTAGTTTTTGTCATTTAACCCTAATGAGAGGATATAAATTTGTATGTTTATACCATTTTCTTTTAGCTATCACTCTATCACATTAAAAAAAATCATTTATTATTTTTGTAATTTCATGTTTTTTTTATTTTATTAATCAAGTTTCACAGTTTCATGATTCCACTAATAATTTTTATGGTTGCATGAGTTAGATTACTGGATCATTACATATATTATATGCGATGTGAGTAGTACATGCATAATATGATAAATTGTGCATCACAAAATATTCCAAATAAACTTTTAAATAAATATAGAATTGTTTGCCTTTAGGATGTAAAAGTAAAATTTGGAATGACAAATCCAATACTCATTTACATTTTTTTTAAAACAATTATTCTGCAAAGCCTTTTATAACTCCATTAATACCTAAATAGTTATAATCATTTCGTTCCCCATATGCTGCATACAAGTTCATAATGCACCCAACAAGAAAGAATAATCTTATTGTTTCATAGGATGAACAATGCAAAACTGATTACAAAATAACCGAGAAATCATGTGCTTCCTCCAACAAAATCTCGGAAAGAGCCCGAAATGGGAAGTACAAACCCCAATCACTAATCAAATACCCAAAAACCATAAATCAACATTCAAAAGCTAAAGAATCCTAAATCAACAAATGCAAACGAAACAAATACATACGAAATCCACAAAAAAAGAACAAATAAAGCACAATAAACAAGATTCAGATGTTAGAATCGACAAAAACGACGAGATCGGATCAGATGGGGCCTAGATCACTAATCAAATGCGTAAAACCAAAATTAACAGTAAGAAAAGTCATAAATAAACCAATCCAAACGAAATAAATACGTTAAGAAGTCTAAAAAAATGAACAAATAAAGCATGGCAAGATTCCCCAAAAAGCAAGTGAAACAACTGCTTTAGATCCACCTCAAACCATGCACAATCATATTAATAGTTTAGAGCCAATTTTATAAATTAAGACCCTGAAAGAAAGGGTTAAAGTTTGAAAATAGAGGTCCCAATTTGTACTGTTCTTTTTGTGAAAATAAAAGATTTTTTTGTTTTAGTCCCCAATAATCTTAGTGACGGTCATGTCATAAAACACAATAAATAAGATTAAGATGTTAGAATCAACGGAAACGACTAGATCAGATCATATGGCAAAATTAAATTTCCTCGGCAGCGAGCTCAGATCAGTAAGAGAGAACGAAATTGACGGTGAGCTTGGTGGGAAAATGGGAGTATCAAAGTGAGCATTTATGTAGGCCAATGGAGTATTGGGAGGATAAACATTAGGAGCCACCTTCGTCCATATGTGGACGAAGGCTTGGACCAATGGTCAGAGTCGATGGAAGGTCCGGTGAGAACGGACGGACCATCTACAGATTGGGAGGACCTCATCGACGACGATAATGGGGGTGAGGTGGCAATGTTGGCGCTCCCAAGGGAATAATGAACATGTCGGAGCCGAGGAGGTTGTCGACGATTTGAACATGGATTTGGGGGTTTAGGGTTTTTGTGCCGGACATTGATGTTGGAGAACGTGATTGCATCGTTGAGATCTACGAATGGGGAGGGGTTGCTTGTGCAACGGCCGATGTTGTGGGAGTGCGGCGAAAGGAAAGAGGTCGATACTTTTGCAAATTGGGAGGACCGTTATAGACGTAAGGGAAAATGTCACTTGACTACCCCTAAATATGTCACCGTTAGTACGCAAAGCCATTTCCGTCCATTTTTTGCAAAAATCTGTTAAATTTTGAGGTGAAAAGACTAAAATGCCCATATAAGTGTTTTAAATTTTCAAAATGTGCCCTTTGGGCTCTCTCTCTCTTCTTCCTCCATACCTCACCTGCAATTTCTTCTCCTCCTTTCTCTTCCTCGCACACTTCCTCTCCCATGTTGCCCATTTCGAAAAAAACTTATTTTGCCGACAACCCATGTTGCCCAATTCGAGTTCGGGGTCGTTGGAAGCGTAGGAGACCTTGTCGTCTTCGGTGGGGCGGAGAGCCAGGAGCTTGGAGGCTTGGAAATGGAGAACGGCCATGGAGGTGAAGACCTCGCTGCCTATGAACATGAGGACGGTGTTAACCCTGATTTCAATTGTAATGTGCTAAACTTTTTGGGCCCATCGGGTGAGTTGGGTTGTACTCGACTCAACCCGACTACACCCAAACCCGACCCCCCAAACCTCTCTTGAGTTGAGTCTTGGGTCTGGTTTTTTAGACCTGAGACTTGTCGGGTGAACCCAAATTTGGTCAGGTCTACCCAACCCAACCTGATGAACACCCCTATCACAAATTCGGTCAGGTCTACCCAACCCGACCTGATGAACACCCCTAACACCACCTACCATCAACCAATTCCCCAAGACAACATTGAAATGGGTCATAGCTTAACACAACTAAATCAATTAATGCCAATGTAAAGGATAATTTGAGCATCATCATTTCTACATTTACTGTCACAAATTAATGTCCACAAAGCATCTACAAAATATATTTCATATTATATGCTCTCTTTTTTTTGGAAAAAAAAACCCACGAGATATCATTCAACTAAGGTCCGATGGCCAAATATGTACAAAATCAGGAAGGATAGATCCCTCGCCCAATTTCCAGTCAAATCCAGACAGAGCTGCTCGAGCTAACAAATGAGCGATATTGTTCATTGACCTACTATTAATATTTACAAAAACTGAAACCAACTGGGATATAAGAAGACGACAATCTGTAACAATCGATCCTAGAAGAGAAACGGAAACATCCCCCCTAATAATAGCCAACACCACTCTGAGACAGTCCGAACACACCTGCACCCAAGATCGACCTGATAAGGATAGCCATATGAGGACCTCCCGAATCCCTAAAGCCTCCACCAGCTCCGGATTACATCCTCCGGGCCGAGCCAGACTAAAAACCTCAAGAGGCACCCCATCCCCACCCCTGACTACAAACTCGATACCATGAATATCTGAAAAGACATCCAAAGTACCGTCCACATCGACCTTGATCCACCTCGCCTGAGGAGGAATCCACCTCTCAGAGACCGACCGCGATGGTCTAACAACTGGCATGAGTTGCATCTGTGCCTCTTACCACTCCCGAAGAGAAGATATAGCCATAAAACACACTTCTGCGATATTTAAAGGCTTGTGTCGCCATATAAGAGAATTACGCGCAAACCAAATCACCCGCCAAAGCATTACAAGAGATTTTAAAATTGCAATAGAAAGGTCAACTGATAAAATTTTGAATCTCTCCATAAAGTTCGAGTGGGTTGAAATGGAAGAGAGCGAAATTAAACCATCCCATAGCTCTTGAATCGATGGGCAATCTAGAAAAATATGAACAGAGGTTTCCCCCGATGATTCACAAAAAGGGCACACATTGGAGAGAGACACCCCACGCCTAACTAAACCATCTCGAGTAGGCAAAGAGTTAGAGAGTATTGTCCATAAAAATAAAAGTACTTTAGGTGGTACCTTAAGCTTCCATATTGAATTACAGATAGAATTTTGATGCCAACTTCCTCCATAAGCAAGTAGCCTCCGATATGCACTTCTAACAGAGTATTTTCCCGAGTCTTCATAACACGAATACCATTCAACCCCCGAAGAAGGGAACAATCCATTATAAATATTTGACTACTATTTCATAGTTAAAACACATAACTATTTTGAGTAAATAAATTTTAAGCATGGTTAATACCTATGCAAAACAGAGAAAATACATTTCACCATAAATGCAAGCCAATTATTTAAAATGGTAAAAAAACTCGAATTCTATGGGTACTCAATGTCCTTTATCCAATCAGGACGAATCTATCTGAAAATAAATGGGTATCAAGTATTTTTTGCGTGTATATTAAGTAGATCTATATCCCCTTGCACCAAAACTATTTTTTTTATATATAAATTAAATAGATATTTATTACAAATAATAGACCCAGCCTATAAAAAATAGATCCCCTTGCACCAAGTTATTTTTTTTAACTAATTAGTTAATTTGGTTTCCAGCATTGATTATTAGGTACTACAAAATATAGTACTCGGATAATTGAGCTCGTCGGATACATAAATAATTGAACGAATATAGTTTCAAAAAAAAAAAATTTGAACGAATATGTGAGCGGGTCGGTACCATAGTGCACCAAAATCAGCTCGAACCATTGTTGTTCCTACCAACGAATTCAATATATGCTTAACTTGTCTTGTCAACAGCAAGACATCAATCTGAATCTCACTCTTTTCCCTATTTTCCCTGTCTTTAGTATCATCACATCACATGAGAACAAAAATGAAAATTCAAAAGAGTATTTATTTACTCATAATAATAATAGCAAGAACAATACATGCCTTATTTTTACATAAACAACTCTTTTAAAACCAGCACAGCCTATTTGGAATTTGTGCAAGAAAGTGAGTCAAAGAGTGGACATCAACAACACATCAAGAGAGAATCTGTTTTTATTTGTGCTGCAACCATTTCTCTGTCCTCTGGTTCTGCCTTTATTCATTGTCAGATTCAGAAACCTCTTTAATGTGTTATTTAGACTCCCAATCACAACTGAAGCCCTTGTATACATTAGATTTTGAACATACCCAATACATGAAATTTGATTGCTTTGGTACTGAGGATAATACATTAAGTTAATAGAAAAAGATCACTAATAATTGTCACTGAACCCAGATGGATTCAGAAACTTGTCTCCTTGCTCCTCCTCATCCCATAATAAACTAGCATTATCCTGAAAATCATGTTCCTGCCAATGTTAGATAAATGGCTAGCTACTTCAAACACCTTATTTTTGAGACTATTATTAAATAATTGAGGAATTAAATTGTACCTGAGAGAAAGCAGAAATGTCCAAAGGATTGTTGAAGGTGTTGGGTCTGATATTGGTGGGTGGTGTTGGTGTATCAGCAAAACCTGTGGGCTGATTGGGGTTGCATTGCTGCAAAGGTGATGCATGCATGCTATTTAATCTCTGCATTCATGACAGAGACAAAGATCTCATCAGCTTCTGCAATTACAGTGTTCAGAAGAAAAAAAATTGTAGTTTCCAACAATTCTATTTACTTCTACCATGGTTTTTTTTGTACCTCTTGAGGGGTGAAGTGCATGAATGAGTCTTGTTCAAGGCTGAAGTCATAGAGCATGGGATCCACAGAGGCAAGCTTCATTGAGAGGAACTGCAGAGAACAAATTGTGATCATAAGCCAAATCATACTAGTATTATCATAGTTAGTGCAAGTTTCATACATACCTCTACTTGATTTTGTAGGGACTGCACATAATTGATTATCTCATCCAACACCAGGGCCTTTCCAGTTACCTGGTTTTTAATTTGGACCAAACCATGTAATTAAGAAAACATGTATATATGTTTAAGAAGAGCAAAAACAGGCTCCATGCATAGAGAGACAAAATGAAGACAATTGTTAATTTATATACCTTGTCACAACCAGGAACAAGCCTTTGCAAAATCTGCATCCTCTCACTGATTTTCTCTCTTCTCACCTGCAAAATAATAAGGGAAGTTGCGCAATCAGTCCCTGATGGGTGGGTGTTGTGTGACCCATATTGAGTTAAATGACAGTTTTTGGCCTCATTTGGTGGGTGGGGGTAAAATGGGAACTAACAAAGGGAAAGTTCAATGAAACTGTCTTGAAAATGAAGAGAAGAGTGTAATGGTAGTAGCTAGCTAGTACCCTTTCTGCAAGGCTGTGGCTATCTGTGGCTTGACCTCTTCTTGCTCTTACATGAATGTACCCACTTGGTGGCTCTTGTTGTTTGGTTGTAGCAACAGCAGCTGCTTTTTTCTGGTCTTTCTTGTCAGCTTTAGCTATCTGCTTCTTCTTCTCTTTGTTAGCTTCTCCATTGCATTGCTTCTGTTTCTTCTTGCCTTTCTCTTCTCTGCCATATTCCTGACGAGACAAAAAAAAAGATTAGATTTTTACAAGTTTGAGCACAACCCATTTGCATGAAGTGTGAGAATTTGGTCCAATTTCTTGTGGGTCACCTTGGATTGAGCAGAATTTGGGGAAGACCCAGACCCATTTCTGGTCTTCCTTTTCTTGGCAATGGAGCTCAGTTTCTGGGTAACCTGCTGATCACCACTCTCAAGCTTGTCCACAACTGTTGAGGACTCTGAGCTCTGTTTTCTGGTCACAGAGGGCTCATTATCCTCATGACTTATAAGACCCATTTCAGAGTTGTGGTCAAGGCAGCTACTGATGATCTCAGGAACCACAGGGCAAGGAGTGGTTTCCTGAAGATCTGGCTCAGTCTGAGGGTAAATTTGGGAGAAGGAATTGGTGTTCATGGCCATGTTGATCTCATCCTCCATGAAACCAGACATGATCTTCATGTAGACAGAGTCATGAACAAGAAAAGAGTTCATGTTGTTACCGTCTTGGTAACTAGAAAAACCAGCCATATATGAGAAAAAGGGACAGAGGCCTCAAAATTTTCAACAATGGAGGTTGTCAAGGAAATTGTGGATTGTGAAGGAACTGAGTAATTAAGGGTATATAGAGTTATGTGGTGCACACTTTTGAGAGAGGCAAGGAAAAAGTCAAGAAAAGTGAGTTTCTATATAGCAAACCCAGACTTATATAGAGGTGAGGATCTTTGGTAACTTGTTGCCATGCAAAAAGTGCCTTTACATTTACTAGTCTTTTCCATTTAATACTATTACCATTCATACTGCACACTCTCACACATACATATACAAGAAACTTCTATTATTTAATGATAATCATAGTTGTGTAAGTAATTAGGAAAGGTGGGGTAGTTAAAGATCTGTATGCTCAGATCTCATAGACTTTGTTTGTCAAGTTTTTGTCTTTATCACAAAACATAAAAGAAATTTAGCGTATATTATATTATATTTAATTCAACTCTAATTTCCAGTTAATACTCGAATTTTGAAAGATTTAAAATAAATCAAGACTCTATTTATTAGGAAAGACATGCGTATAATAAAGAAAAGTGTGAGCCGTGGGGTAACAAGAAAAATAGGGAAAAAACAAAGTACTGTAGTGTTTGTTTCCTACATCTTCTCACATTTTCTTTGCTTAATTATAATTATTAGTAGTTTATTGAAAGCCAAACACTCAGGCATGAGTCAACCAGATTTCACATTTGCTTCTCAATGGCAGTGAAAAGATCAATCTCTGCACAACTTGGGGCTCAAAAGCTGAAACAACCGTTGCTTCAGTTCTGTTACTTGCAGGAACTTGATAATAACTCATTCATATTGGACAATAACTCATATATCATATGTAAAACCCAAAAAGAAAGTAAAATAAAATATATTTAGAGCACTGTTTAATAATGTAAGTAAATCAAAATTAGACGATTTTTAAAACAAAATCAAATCATAGCAAGCTATTCTTCTGAGTCAGGTAGTGTTTACTATATATCTAGGTTGTCTTAGGATTGTGTTTGCTTATGAAATTACGATAAAGTATTCTTCTGAGTCAGGTGGTGTCTACTATATATCTAGGTTGTCTTAAGATTGTGTTTGCTTTTGATATTACGATAAAGTAGTTTTTTTAGTGTTCTACCGATCAATCATTTTCAAATGATAGAAAATTTTCAAAATAACCGATATTTAAAAATATTTAATTAATTCGACTTGAACATAAAAGTTGAAGATAAGTGAAATATAAAAGACTTCAACTTATTATTATTTTTTTATGGTGAATTGTATCAAGATTTAACACACACATATATATATATATGATATGATTTGTTTGTTATTCTCATAAATGTGATAAATATATATATTATTTATCACATTTATGAGAATAACAAACAAATCATATCAGTATATCACATGTCCACATATTAGCTTCAACTAGACTAATTTTAAATATCATATTAATTTTACAACAGAATTACCTGTTAACACGTGAGTTAACTGTATATTAATTGATTAATTAGTATGCATTGAGTTACCATAATTACGTAAATGCTCATGTCAAAGAAAATGAAACAAATGCAAAATTAAAAGTGATGAGTACCATAAAAAGAAGAAAAGTCATAGCAGTAGAAAAGTAGAGATGTGAAATGAGACAGGAAGAGGGCAGTTAATTATCCTGATTTTTACTACACTTTTACAGTGTCTGCTGAACCAATGATGATCTGGTTCATATACATAATTACTGTCCTATGAAGTACCTGTCTTTGACTTGATTCTTCATAGGTTTGATAACTCTGTCCAATCACACTCACTTTTGGTGTTTTATGCCTAAATTTTACCCATATATGCCCGGTCAAATGATTTTTTATGGGATAATTCATGTTCGCTTTGGTCAACTATGACACATTTTCATGTCAGTATGATAAACTTTTTAAGAGTCAGTTCGATACGGTGAACTATTTTTTATTTGTCACCGTTACCCAAATTTTGTTAAAACTAACGGAATGAGAATAATATTTTAAAAAATACCAAATCTGCCATTTATATTAAAAATTAAAAACTAAATTAAAAACGAATGAAGAAGAACGAAGAACAGTACTGTTCTTCTTCTTCGTTCCTGGTCTTGGTCTTGCTCTCCGGCAAGCTCTCGGCGGGAGGCTGCCACCGACGACGTGTTCGACTCAACCCTCCCTCGGCTCAACACTCGTGTCCAGGAACGGCGACTATTGACTCAATCTCGGTTTAGATTTACAGATCTCCGTTAACCATAGCCTGTTCCGACCCAGAAAATCCCAAGAACCCACCTCCAGAGTGCCAACGTCGGGCTTTTAGCTGGAATCCGTCGAGATTCAAATGAATCGTTGGCACCGGTCTTGAGCGTCACCGACGAGTTTCGTGTTTTTTGATATGTAGATTTTGAGGTGTTTCTTGGGAGTTTCTTTGTTTGATTTAGAGAGAAGTTGGTCGATTTGACACAAATCTTGAATGGGAACGAGCTAGATGTGGATTTTGAGGTGTCATGGTTCGATGTTTTTGTGCTTGGATCTGAATTTTACCTCTTGATTCGAATTCCTAGGGTTTGATTTTGCTGCAAGTGTTCTTATTCTTTGAATCTGATTGGGTTTTTGCCCAAATCATATTTAACACTCAGAATTCTTAAAGGTTTGATTTTTACATGTTGGTTATTATTCCAAAGGTTTGATTTTGTTGCACTTGTTCCTATTGATTTCATCATCTAAAAGAGTTTTTTTTCTTTCAGTAAGTAGCACTGCAAATGTTATTTCCTCCCAAATTCTTTGCTAAGCAATTTACTTCTCGCCAATCAACTTAGCTGCTAATAAGCTTCTTTTCTTTTTTAATTTTTATTCAACATACAAAATCACACAACAGAGTCCTCCACAACATGTGTTGAGATTCAAGCCACCACAGATTCCATTTTCATTCTCTGCAACTTCAAGACACAACACCTACGATTCATATTCAGCTAAAAACAACCAAATTCCGCCGAGATTTGAAACGCCGCCAACGTAGCTCGGACATCTCTCACCGACCTCAGCTTAATTTGGATGAAGAAGACAAGATGATGGAGGAGAGGATCGCTCATCCCGACAAGTACAATGACGAGGAGCCTGCGTTCGAATTCAAGGACCCCGCTCAATATTCTTGATCTTGAAGCTTGGAGGCGCGAGAAATTAACTGATCAGTACCATTATTGACAGAATGAGTTCAATGGCACATGTTTGAAAATTTAAATGATATTTAAGGGTATTTTGGTCATTTCACACTCAATTTAACAGAGTTATGGACGGTGACACGTAAAAATACTTCACCGTATTGAAGTGACGCCCAAAAAAATTCCCCGTATTAACATGAAAATATGTCAAACTTCAACCTAATAATCATGAATTATCCATTTTTTTATATAGTAAATGTGTAAGGGTAAATAAGTTAATGTGAAAATAATAAAAATTCTGCACATGTTATTTCAGTTTTGTATAAAATCTTCGTCTAATTTATTTTTGGTAAAAAAATTTCGTTCATTATGTATTTTTTTGCACTATTAGTATAATTTCGTTAAAATAGATAAAAATCTTGAAATATGTTCATAATCTCGAAAATACCATCACCACTTAGCATATAAAATTTCAAAAACTCTATATATTATTACACTTTTGCATAGAGTCTCGATAAACAATGCATTTTTTGCACAATCAAAATAATAAAAACAATGGATAATGACATGTGGCTACACTCAACAATGTCACTTGTCAAAATCAGTACCCAAATTTCAAAAATTTCATTTCGGGTACCTGAAGATTGTTTAAGTGACATTTAACCAAACTTCTGTTAAATCTAACTGAATTGAGTTGTTCAAAAGTCTAAAATGCCCTCAATGGTTTTGATTTGAAATAAGACTGGTTTGACTGGTTCAAGACTGGTCTAACCGGTTCAATTTAAATTTATTTAATAATTAATAATAATATGAATAATTCATTAAAAAAATAGTAATAGTTGTTTTTAATATAATTAATTAATTAATAATAATAATATACTAAAACTTTCGAATAACATAACTCTCTCATACGAGCTTTGTTTCAAACTCATGATATATCAAATCAAAGAGAATTAGAAGATATACAAATTTGAAGAAAAACGTTTTTGTCTATATTATTATTATTATTTATTAACATTATTAGCTATTATTTTTAATTTAATTACTAATATTTTTTGTAATGATTAATT
>JAYMTP010004189.1:0-15396 GCA_036897365.1 Geranium brycei | reverse complement strand
ATGCGATAATGGTTTCATATCTTGTTCTGGGTGTGGCAAGGTCTTGGGTCAACTTTCGACGAAGAGACGACGAAAGTATTCGGTTTCAACTACAAAGCATAGTACAACCAAGACGAAGAGACGAAAGTATTCAGTTTCAACTACAAAGCATGATACGACCAAGACAAATTCACAAGTGAAGAGCAATAGTAACGACAACGGAGAGCTAAACTTGCACATAACAGGAGCTGCGAGTGCCTAGAGTTGGCCCAAGTATAAACTAGTTTGTTTATGTTATAAATTTCTCTATCGATACCCATTTAAGGAATATAATTGTCATGATATATAGTATTTCGTGTAGTTATGGCACTCAAATTTGATACATTGTTTAAGAACGTTCAATTATGTATATATGTCTAATTAGTTTTTTATTATAATGAATTGTGATCTTTATCATTAAATTCTTTTGTCCATATATGTAGAAATCGAAAGATACTTTTTTTTGTAAGCGTTCAAATACGTATAAGAAACATAATAACTATCAATCCAACTTAATCACAGGATAAAGAAAGTTTCCTGTAACTTTTTGAACACACGCCTGGAACATTGGAGTAATGCCAATGCCTCCATCAATCATCCCAAAAGCTCTTACATGGCCAATTTCATACTTGAAGTGTCACTGATAAAAAGAAAAAGAACTTCCACACATAGGAGTGGATGAATTTGTTCTCAAATACAACTCATGCAATAAAGTTCTCAGCCCAATATTAAGATGGATGAACTCAAAGAACTTTTGGATAATTTCTTCTAGGTACACTTGAAATGTTTTGATTCTCAAATAGGCCACTTAAATTTTTTTTAATTTCGCAGGTCGTCGAAAAGAATTTTTGTTCCAGAGTTACTAACTTCGTTAGTTTTTATTTTATATTAAAATTTTGGAAATGACCAAAATGATATTTAGTTCATCATTTAACATTATTTGAAGTTGAAATGACTAAAATACTCCCTAACCTCCTGCAAATTTAAAAAAAAATGTCATTCATTTAATTTGATTTTGCTCTCTCCTTCAAACAAGCCCCTCTAACTAACATTTTCTCTGGTACTAATAAACAGAACAAAATCATGAATGGTTTAATGTAAGTAGAATATTATTAATTGTCATAATTTTTTAATTAATTATTTGTTTCAAATGAATTGAGAATTTACGATTGTTTGTTTTTGTTGTCGCAGATCGTGTTTCAGGTGTGGCAAGGTCTTGGGTCAACTTCCAAAGAAGCGCTGAAACCAAAAGTATCTGGTTTCAACTAAGTCTAAGAGCATCACGAAGACAAATTCACAAGTATTCGAATTTTGGTATATGCGATTTTTTTCTTCGTATACTGACAAATGAACTAAAAGACCGATAACACAGTTTTTCAAAGATCAATCCAGAACAGGAAATTATCCTAATTCCATGATAAAATTACATGTGCAATAGAGATGTTGAAAGTAGCTTAGAGTTGGTTGGTCAAAGTAGAAACTAGTTCTTTTATGTTATAAATTTATGAAGTGCAATATCGAAAATACTCATTTATAGGATAAAACTCTAGTGATACAATATTTTTGTGTAGTTATGATACTCGAATTTGATACATTGTTTCAAATATGTATATAGGTCTAACTAATTTTTTATATTCTAATGAATTATAGTGTTTATCATTAATTTTTCAAAAATAATTCTAATGATTATGATATCTTGCAAACTTTGAACAAAGGAAAAGAAAATTGATTGATATAAATGTTTAATGGGGCATATTTCGCTACAAACGGTTGTAGAATGTCTGAACGTTCAAACGTTTTACAGTCAGTGGATCAAAGCGGATATGGACACGTGTTATTTCAGCGTGCGACATGTGACAACAAGGTTATACAACACACACTTAAGAGTTATACAACTTTGCACCACACGTTCTACATGGTAACTACAACTTTGCACTACATGTTCTACAACTTTACATTACATGTTCTATATGGTTCTACAACATTGCACTACACATTCTACAATTTGGACGTTTGGACACTCGAATTTGGTTTGTAGCTAATTTCTTCTCAATGTTCACTAGAATATTGAATTTTCATAAGCTATTGTAATTTAACATTAGATATTATTTGTTCGATTTTACTCACAACAGTCAATTATTTATTGTTTATTAAATAATCCCTATATAAATATCGATTTACAATCAAAAGAAATCCTCTACTGATTCCAACTTTTTAAACCTATAACATTTGAAGAAGGGGATGAGAAAAAAATTTCAACTACATTTAAAAAAATTAAAATAACCATATTACGAGAATTTGATGTTCTCGCTCTAACTGAGTACAGGATGAGTCATTAAAATAATAATCTCTGAACTCGATGAGAATATAATATTCCTGATTCGACAGGACAAAAGATGTAAGCACTAAATCTTCCGTAAACCCATTATGTTGTTATGTTGGGTCCTAAATTTTGGAATCATATTCAGCTTAACTAATTAGATTATGAATTTATCTCAAAACTCTAAAAAAATAAAAATAAAAAACAAATGTCAGTTTCGGGTTTACATAAACCCTGAGATCCAAACACGCCCTAAATTTTAAACCGGAACCGAACCGCACAAAAGCGAGTCCTGAGAAGCGAGCCAAAAAAACCCTAACTCTCTCTCTCTCTGTCCCTAACCTCAGTCCATTTTCGGAACCTGCAACAACTCGCATCTTCAACAATGGCTGCAATGATGGTATGTTCAGTTCTCTCTCTCATTCCCTCTCTCTCTCTATATATATACATGTGTGTGTATGTATACACTACTGACTGTGCGGTGCCGAAATCGAGCAGCAACCGCAGATCATACTGTTGAAGGAGGGCACGGACACGTCTCAGGGGAAGCCACAGCTGATAAGCAACATCAATGCGTGCACGGTGCTCGCGGATGTGGTGAGGACCACCCTAGGCCCCAGAGGAATGGACAAGCTGATCCATGACGATAAAGGAAGCGTCACCATCTCCAACGACGGAGCCACCATCATGAAGCTCCTTGACATCGTCCACCCAGCCTCCAAGATCCTCGTCGATATCGCCAAGTCTCAGGACGCCGAGGTATTTTTCATTTTTTTGATCGGTTTGTGAGAAAATTGAACTGATAATTCGTTGATGAGGTTTGGTGTGGTCATTTCCGTGGCACTGGGCTTGATTGAATTCTCTGATTGGTTCTCCAGAAAGTGGAGGAAAAGGAAAAAATGAAACTTGTGAAATTACTCTGATGTATGGTTAGTGTTCTGAAAATCCCCGACTGGTACCCGATTAATCCCCTTTTAATTCCTGATTAATCCTTGAATCTGATTTATTTTCAGATTAATACCCGACTAATCCCCTCTTAGTTCCCAGAAGGCCCTCTCCGCCCAACTAGCGCCTAGCATTTTTAGTACATATGTAAATGTAGGAAAATGATTTGAAATTCAGAAGAAAGGAAATGGAATAGATGCTGTTTTCATCAAGGTCATTTTTGTGAAGTAGAGAATTTTAGTTCCCTTTACCACCAGTTGGTAGAAAATCTACGATTTGATTATAGCCTGTTGTGCCTTTCTAGCTGGCTGTCATAGAAAGCTTGATTTGAATGGTTGTTTTCAATACATTTATGTTACTGAGATAGGTAAACTAGAATTCTTGTGTGGCAATTTTTGTGATTGGTGTTTTGCGAAGCGGTGGTATTCTTATATTTATCAGGAGTTTTATAGATATCTGCCATGTTTCAACATGTCATGTAAGTTGTACTAAGAACTGTGCCCTATGTGTTTATTGATAAAAATTTTAACGACGGAGCAAATATCCGACAATTAAAACATTTTTTGATCCATGCATGCATTTAGTGATATGACATGTTTGCACTATTCATATTAGAAGCGATACTGTTTGTCATGTGCAGGAAGTGTAATATTTGTTATATTGTGCCTTAGGTTGGGGATGGAACCACCACCGTGGTGCTGCTTGCAGGAGAGTTTCTGAAGGAGGCCAAGCCTTTCATAGAGGATGGGGTCCACCCCCAGAATTTAATAAGAAGTTACCGAACTGCAAGCTATTTGGTATACGATCTTTTGCTTTCTTTGTGGTCTAAATGTTATCCTGTATGTTATATGTTGCAAACATATTGTTGCAGGCAGTTGAGAAAATCAAAGAATTAGCAGTCAGTATAGAGGGCAAGAGTCTAGAAGAGAAAAAGAGCTTATTGGCCAAATGTGCTGCCACAACATTATCTTCAAAACTTATTGGTGGAGAAAAGGAGTTCTTTGCATCAATTGTTGTTGATGCTGTCGTTGCAATTGGGAATGAAGATCGATTAAATATGATTGGAATAAAGAAGGTAGGCCAATCTCTTGCATGGAAGCCGTCAAGTTTTGCCACTCTTTTTTTGGCTTTAAAGATTCATGTATATGACACATATTTGTTGGCAATGAGTGTAAGCTTTGGATGATAGCACCAAAATGTTATGTCTCGAAGCTAATGCATTGGGAAGCATGGCTATGTGTATAAATGTTCTAAACTTAGCGAGTCATAAATTGAGTGAGCACTGAAAAGTGAGGTTGTCAAGAGGCAGGGGGTTAACATAAGACTAGGGTTCTTAGAGATATAAATAATTCTTGAACTTTTGCAATATCTAAGAGCTGGCATTATGAGTCTCTTCTAGACGTAAATAAGCTAGGATACCTCTCTATCCAGCGGCCTAACAGTATATTGGACATTGAGTCACATCTTAATGATTAATATCAATCTGTCTGCTACATCCACAATTTTAAATTCAGGACACTGTCGTAACTGGATTTATAATTTCTCGAAACAATATTTCAGGCCCTGCTACAAGGATTCAATATTTCTATGAATAATATTAAACGTGGTTTGACCGAACATGGTGTTTTGATCATGGGACATTCGCTTTTGCTTTTGCAGGTTCAAGGTGGCAACATGCGGGATTCCTTCTTAGTCGATGGTGTTGCTTTTAAGAAGACATTTTCATATGCTGGTTTTGAGCAACAGCCTAAGAAATTTTTAAATCCCAAGATACTGCTCCTTAATATTGAGTTGGAACTGAAATCAGAGAAAGAAAATGCTGAGATAAGGTGAATTTCATTTTATTAATGTTATCTGATTTTATGTTGTTGGTGCTTATTTGTCCAAACTCTTATGCAGACTTTCAGATCCATCACAATACCAGTCAATTGTTGATGCTGAATGGAATATTATTTATGACAAATTGGATAAATGTGTGAAGAGCGGGGCAAAAATTATTCTTTCTCGTCTAGCTATTGGTGATCTAGCTACCCAGGTAACCATATTTTGTGCACAATCTCATCCGTCTTTATGTTATATGTGTGCGCGCGTGAGCGCGCATGTGTATCCTCTGTCTTGATCTGATATGACATTATTGGCACAAGCTCTTTTGCCATAGTACAAAATTTGGACATTATCACTACCTTTCCTTCACAATTTTTTTTCTCCTGATATTGTTGAATCTTAAAACAGAATTTGTAGTATGTTTGAAGATTGTAGTATCACAAAATTTTCTTACTGTTTTTTTCAACAGTACTTCGCAGACCGAGATATTTTCTGTGCTGGTCGCGTAGCTGAAGAAGACTTGCAAAGAGTTACCGCTGCTACTGGTGGAATGGTACAAACATCTGTCAACAATGTTATTGATGAGGTATTTGCCTTGAATTTGTACTGGACACTGTTTTTATTTGTAGCTGCTGTATCCTCTTTTCATGAAGTAGTTGTTGATCTATTACTTAAAAAGGTTAATTATTATTTGATCTTCTGGCATTCATCAACCTTGTTTGTGATCAAGGTTCTCGGGACTTGTGATCTCTTTGAGGAAAGACAAGTTGGAAATGAGAGGTTCAATATCTTCAGTGGATGCCCATCCGGTCGGACAGCCACTATAGTTCTTCGTGGTGGAGCTGATCAGGTCTGTGTTTGGTATAATCTGCATGTGCATGCATTGTGTATTTTTATACCATGTATCATGTTCCAAATTGATCTGGGATGCTTCTTTATGCATTGTAATTGTCAGTTCATTGAGGAGGCTGAGCGGAGTTTACATGATGCAATCATGATCGTGAGAAGGGCTATGAAGAATTCCAATGTTGTTGCTGGTGGTGGTGCTATAGATGTGAGGGTTAAGACAAAAATAGTTCATAAATAAGATATGTTTGGAATTAAAAATTTAAAAAGTTTTTTGTTTTGGTGACAGATGGAGATTAGTCGATATCTGAGACAACATGCACGCACAATAGCAGGGAAATCCCAGCTTTTCATTAACTCTTATGCAAAAGCTCTAGAGGTAGGTGATATTGGAAACGATGTGATGCATCCTCAGCGAGCATGGTTGTATTTTTAGTTTTTTACCGATAGTGTTATATTTCGAAATATGTATGATCACACTTTACCAGTTCAAGCAGTTCTCATAGTGTTTAAAAAAGGCCAAAGAAACTTGATATTTTGAGATTGGTTACTTCAGAGTTCAAATAAATTAGGTTGATAAGAAAGGTTAAAAACTGGAAACTAGTTAGAAATTTCCTCATTTTCATCTTCCGTGTACTTTTAAGTTATAATTATGTTTATTTTTCAACTGTCTTGTGTTTGCTTTGTAGGGATCTTTAGCTAATAAGTTTAACCCAGTATAATTTGTTAATAGTATATTGGTTAAATTATGACAATCAAGTTGCACACTTGATGGAATTTCTTTTTAAAGCTCTTTCCCTCATTTGGCAGGTAATCCCACGACAGCTCTGTGACAATGCTGGATATGATGCGACAGATGTGCTGAACAAATTAAAACAGAAACATGCACTCGCATCAGGTTGGTCTTCTTTTTAGTAAAAATACATATGGCATAACCATCCAGATAAGTTTCATTTTCAAAAGACTGCTTATCCACATTTGGGTAAAAGAAATGGATGGATGCCTAAGTGTGTATGGAGCTGTATCAAATATGCACTAAAACAATTGACCAGTGTATCTGTATCCACATAGGACCTAAGGAAGTTACTAACTTGAACTCCATACAACTGTAACATGTTACTAATGTATCAATTTACACGGCAGGTGAAGGTGCTCTTTATGGAGTTGATATTAATTCTGGAGGAATAGCTGATTCATTCGCTAACTTTGTCTGGGAACCAGCTGTTGTAAAGGTTCATACCATCAAAATATCCAGTTTTCATTGTTGATATTTTACACTTATCTATGCTTTATGTCCGAATATTTACTGTAGATCAATGCTATAAATGCTGCTACCGAGGCAGCTTGCCTTGTACTAAGTGTGGACGAGACAGTAAAGAACCCCAAGGTATACTTGTTTGTTTATCTTTGTCCTATATGAGTGGCTCAATCACTTTATGATCCACAGTTAATCATGTCAAACTCTGGTTCATTACGATGTTTTTTTCTCTTTTGAGATCGATTGTTACATACAACGTTTGGCTAATGATGGTTTGTTCCCGTTGAAATTTTACCCTGCAGTCTGAAAGTGCCCAGGGAGATGCTGCTGCCATGGGTGGGAGAGGACGCGGAGGAGCTGCTTTTCGTGGTGGCCGCGGACGTGGAATGAGAAGATGAGCTTGCAATTAGCAGAAGCATTATTCTGTGATTCCATCATGTCTTGGGTTAGAGTTATAGAAGTGTGCTCATGATTGCAATAGTCACACTTCTAATTCATGAAGTAATTGTGCTCTTTTGAGTGTCAATAACTTCATAGGATGGGGGCTTCTCTTTGTAATTTTACAGTTTATGGCTCCAGTTTTTCCAGTCTTGTGCATTTTGAGAGTTTGGGGTGGCCATTTTTGTTTAGAGGTATAATACTGGTTTGGTTTGTTTCGAAAATGGATACTCTGGCCTTTCGGTCAGAAATTAATGAAGATGTTATTTGTTGTTGACTTGCAAAATGCAGCAAGATCAGTACAAATTAATTTATTATTTTGACTTTAATTTCTTTTCATTCGATTCTGATCCAAATGGGGTTTTAATAACGTGTCAAATTGCTAGAACAGTACAGCTTAACAAAGTATCTGTTTCTTGGGCCCAAAGTTTGAAGCTAAGTAACCGACAATAGCCTCCATTAAAAACTTATTTTAATATTGCCTATAAAATAGGAAAGTATCGGTTGTACTAAAATTCAAACCACGAGAAATAGGAAAGTGCTACTCCTATATATATCTTCGATCCCTAAACATCTTGTTTACAAGATCAACACTTGACTTTTGTTTCTCTCTTTCTGTTTCTGTTAATTTCAAACCGAAGATATGGCTTTTTGCTCCCACTGCCTCACAATTCGCCTCACCTCATGCGATAATGGTTTCATATCTTGTTCTGGGTGTGGCAAGGTCTTGGGTCAACTTCCCACGAAGAGACGACGAAAGTATTCGGTTTCAACTACAAAGCGTGATACAACCAAGACGAAGAGGGGAAAGTATTTGGTTTCAACTACAAAGCATGATACAACCAAGACAAATTCACAAGTGAAGAGCAATAGTAACGACAATGGAGAGCTAAACATGTACAATACAGGAGCTGCAAGTGCCTAGAGTTGGTCCAAGTATAAACTAGTTTGTTTATGTTATAAATTTCTCTATCGATACCCATTAAAGGGATATAATTGTCATGATATATGATATTTTGTGTAGTTATGGTACTCAAATATGATACGTTGTTTAAGAACGTTCAAATATGTATATATATCTAACAAGTTTTTTTTTATTATAATGAATTGTGATGTTTATAATTAAATTCTTTTGTTCAAATACTTGGAAAGCAAAAAATACTTTTTTGTATTAGATTATTTTGATTCGTATTTTCTTTTCATTCGATTTCGATCTAATTGTGAATCATGAATAAAAAAAGCGGAAGGTACCTATTATTATCTGGTAAAGTAGACACCATGTATTAGGCATCATAAGTATAAGCTTCCCAGATTTTTGTAAGACCAACCAAATTAGCCCAAAAGTGACAAGTTGGATTGCCATAAATGAGACCCCAGGCAGGGTACATAGGGCATTTATTCACGTCCAAATCTTGTGCCATGTTCTTCTACAACAGAACAGTATGAAATGTAGGGCTACTTTAAAGTTTATGTTCAAATGGTGATAGTGGTACACAACAATAACATCAAATGTAATGAGAGAGCAGAGATTAGAACTAGAATTGGAACTGCATTTGAGGAGTGTATCCAAGCGCATCAAGGTTCGCAGCCATTGCCTTGTTCATTGGTGGTGGCCCGCATCTCAGCACCTGCAACAATTT
Organism: Geranium brycei; assembly: GCA_036897365.1. Taxonomy (NCBI): domain Eukaryota; kingdom Viridiplantae; phylum Streptophyta; class Magnoliopsida; order Geraniales; family Geraniaceae; genus Geranium; species Geranium brycei. Next base: position 6,107 of record JAYMTP010004189.1, on the reverse strand, counting down.
CCAACACAATCACCAATCTAGACTAAGTATTTCAGCAGCAACAACCTCAGCGAGATGCTTGAAGTGGTATGTATATACTAATATACATATATATGGCAATAGAACAAACCTTAATATCTGGTGCTGGCACTGGACAGTGCTCTTGAATTATTTCCTTGGTTACGTAGCCAACACCACCATTCCATCCTTCTGGTGGCTGAGAAAGAGCCAGATATTTCAAGAATCATATTAATACTGATATTGATATAGTAAAGCACCGGATAGAAAACTATAACTCTATTTAGCTCCATGCAGAAACCAACATTGAATTGAACATGGAAGGATTCATATCCACCTTTCTAGCATTGCACGAAATCATACCAAAACCTCTGCTCTAATGAGACCAAATCAATATTTTTAGTCTTTTGCAAATAAGTTGCTCATTTTATGTAGAAGTATACATATAGCACTTTCACACAGATCTGATTCCTGATGGCTAAGGTGGTATCCATACCATGAAGTATGAACACATTTTGTTATGTTAAATAGTATTATAAGCAGGTTTTGATATAATACTTATGTAACATGCGTGATCAGCCATAGATGACAAAGTAAATCCTTTATAATTGCATGGACCATGACAAATTTTCACAAACAATGTACAAATAGGATCCGCATCTCGTGGCATAATCTGAAAAAGTGCACCTTTTCATTTTTGAACTTAAATTGTTTCTGCATTATGTTTATTGCCCAGAAGAAGGATACGAGTTTTAGAGTACAAGAAGAAATTAATAGTCAACAAGCATCTAATGGGAAAAAAGTTACCTGGTTCAGAACATAGTAGACACTGAAGCGTTCAGGAAAATTTTGGGCAAAATGATCTAGTTCTTCCTGAAAATGGACGACAGCAAGAAATTAATTGCTACTGTAAAAAAGCTTTACAAAACTCAAATCACAGATCATCAAATTCTGTGTGTTTTTGTTATAGAGAGAAAATTTGTCCTACCTTTAAAAGAATATCCTCGTATGTTACGTTTGCGTAAATAAGATGTATGTTGGTGTTGTCCTCTGGATTTTCTAATATGGCTCTAGTAACCTAGTAAAATCAAAGAAACAGAATAACTACCAATCCAACTTAATTATAAGATAAAGAAAGTCTGCTGACCACTTTTGAACACACACCTGGAACATTGGAGTAATGCCAGTGCCTCCAGCAATCATCCCAAAAGCTCTAACTTGGCCAGGTTCATACTTGAAGCGTCCCTATAAGAATTATTGCAAGGACATAAATGGCTGTAATGAGTATTTGAATATGTCACGTCAACCAGATGTTTAGCAACATTTTCCCAGTAAGTCTGATTCATTAATATAGTGAAATAATGAACTTCTGCACATAGGAGTGGATGAATTTGTTCTCAAATACGACTCATACAATAAAGGACTCAACCCAATATTAAGGCAGATGAACTCAAAAGCTTTATTGGTATACTAAGACCTTATTTTGCTGTGTTAATATCAGAGAACTAAAGAATTTTCAATAGGGTAGCATCCATACAAGATCTCAAATAATAGATGAGCTTTAGGCAGTTTTCCAGTGCAAGGAAGGAAACATGGATACAGATGTACAAACAGTCAAATATCATCATTATATGGATATGTTGAGCTTATTCAAGAAATGTGTGATACAATATACATAGAAAAAGGATATAGCAATAAACGAGTAACATCCAATTTTATATTATCTGCCAAGCAGACCATCTATACCCCCGAATCTTTAGTTGAAATTTATATAGAATTTGGATGTACATGATTAACCAAGTGATGAGGAAACACAACTTCAGATAAAATTAATTTGGTTTTAAGTATAGAGATGAAATATCTTCTTTTCAAGATCTCCAAAACAAAAATTAGTTAGCCATTTATTTTCTATGATAAAAAAAAATTAAGTTCAGATTTACAGTAATACCATAAGTTAAAATGTTAAATAATTTACTCTATGTCCCACCATAACAGATTAAGCTCCTTAGTTTTAGCTCATAGCAGTGCCTAATGTAAGGGAGTGCCAAATAGATTTCCAAGTATGCTGTATGCACAGAACCAAGTAAACTTGCATAGATAATTAAATATCTCAAATGAGAATCTTTACCTTAGGTCCCCTCACAGCCAAGTAGTCTCCTTCTTGCATCTCCCGGAAATGGTGAGACATCCTTCCTTGTGGATACATCTATTTAGATTAAAATATATAATCATGATAGGTGTACATATAGAATGGAAAGTGGGAAATAGTACTTTCTCATTTACTTTGACTTAAGTTATGAGAGAAATAAATGATCATCTCATGCTAGAATGTAGTACAAAAGCCAAAGGTATGTAGAATAAATTGTGAAAACCTTTATGACTAGTTCAAAGTATCCAACATCTGAATCCAAAGTTGTTGGTGTATATGCCTTGATAACTTCCTCACCAGCAGCATCCTTTCCTCTGTTTGAGAAAAAAAAAGTGTTCTTTCATAAAAAAATTGCCTATTATCATAGGATTATAAACATATTAAAGAATATTCTACATCTACCCTATAACCCCGACCTGCTCACAAGGAGGTACCCACGAGAATTTGAACATCTAACATCTTACGAGGTCAGATTCTCACTTGACCACTAGAACAACCCTAGTGGGTCAACAGAAGTTGAATATAGTATCAGGATGAAAAACCATCGCACAACCAACTGTGTTACTACAACTAATGGAGGCCTAAGTAATTGATATTATCATTCACGGAACAAGAAAAAGATAAAGACAATGATCAATCAAACCTGCAACTCATATGCTGTCCTATTGGAAGTCCCAACACAGAATTTGCAGTTGGAAGAGCGAATCTGAATTTGGCCACATTGTGGCTGATTTCGGTGCGCTTAACAAGTTTGAATTCCTTGAAATTAGCAGGGTCCAAGCAAACTGAAAAAAATGTATATAAGCACAAGATCAAACAAAGTGTGCATTGTTCGAGTTACGAGTAAGCAAAACAATTAATCCAACAGCTAAGCAACTGGTTTTCCTATAAAACAAATCTTCTTTTCACAACTCTGTAACTGGTTTTCCTATTCAATCTAATCTAACCATCATCTGTATCAGGAAACACAGATTAGCGACAACTATCATAAGCCTACTATCAAAACTACCACCGAACATATAGCTAAATCTGTGTTCATCTATTGAGCCGTGAACGCCTCTTCTCCAACTCCAACACACAGATCTAAATCAATCAAGCTAAAAATCAAGGGAACAAGCACGAAAACACAGAGAGAAGAGAGCAGACCCTTAGGTTTCTTGCTGGAGCAACAGTAATAGTAGTAGTAGGCTGCACCGGCACCAATGGCGGCGATCGCCACCGTAATGCTCAGCATCTCCACCCTGTGAGACTGTAAATTCTCCATCTCCGACGAGCTTCGACGGAGACGGAAGAGACGAAGAAGAAGGAGAGGCTTTGGGGTTTTCAGCAGAAGCGATTTTGTATCTCAATTTCGCTTCAACTGAAAATTTAGCCTTAACAGGGAGGTTTATATAGAAGGGTGCACGAAATGGAATCTAGAGCCGCCCGCACGAGATTCGAGCCCAGAGTTGAATTGCAGATAGGCCATAATCTGCTGGACACGTGTCCAGCCATCGAATCCAAGGATTCAGGATTCACAACTTTGTGGACCTGTCGTTTCATCGCAACCAAACACAGGAATCTAGCGGGTCCACTCTATATGGATAAAGAACAAAAGCTTTCTATCCTCGAAACGACCGGTCGTTTACAGAGGGTTGAAAAATATCACTCAAATACGGCAACACAAGAGTAAAGTAGTAAATTTATACGTCTAGTAGACCGTAGTTTAGTACCGTGGAGGGGACGGCGAGCCGTTGGATTGGCTTGGAGTTGGAGATGGACGGTGGCTGGAAGGAGGTGGCTTTGAATTGATCGGAGACGTCGACTGGCCACCGTCGATTTCATCGGAATTTTCTTGGGAAATGAAAAGTAGTAAGGTGTGGATGTAGTAGATAAGAGCCGTTGATTGAACTCGGAAGATAGTCTCTACCGACAACCCATTTGGCTGACGTTTTTATTTAAAACCACAATTCATGTCAAACTTTTTGGGATGTATTTATGTAATTTTCTTTTCCATGATTTTTTTTAAAGGAAAAAAATAAAATATTATTAAGTGACTAACCCAGCATTACGATCAATGGTCAAAGTTACTACCCCACATTATAGTTCCAGTTGAAATAAAATAATGCATATCTGGCTAATTCACGAGTTTGACAAGATCAACGCAAAATATATAGAAAAACATGCCCCAACCGGGACTGTGAAGTGTGAACAATGGGGTAAGTAATCCAAGGCGGGGAAGAGGATGGGTTACGAGATGAGGGTTTCGTAAAACACATATATGGTCCTCTAGGCTTCTCCGACAGAGCGGCGGTGGAAGGAAGCTCGGGACGTATAGGGCACGGAGGTGGGCTCTGTAAGGCGAGGAATCGAAGCTTATCGGAATCAAGACAAATCATACCAGATGGAGAAAACAAAGAGATCTAAGAGAAAAACAGAGGTCTAAACTGTTTCTAGTACGTCGCCACCAATAGATCGTTGGAAAAAAAGTTTCCAGAGAGAGAGGATCCAAAAACTTATGGTAGCGCTCCACAATTTAGTTTGCATTTTGGCAGTGGTTGGCGAGATCGGCGTCGCCCCGATTGAGTTAACGTTTCTACGGTGGTCGGCGAGATTAGGGGTGTAAATGAGCTGAATCGAGCCTGATTTTGGCAGGGTTAGGCTCGTGAATAAAGTGTTCGGCTCGAAAAAATAGGCAAGCTTGAGCTCGACTCGATTCCGTTCACTCTATTTTCAATACAAATATTCATTAAAAATAAAATAAATATTAAATAAAAACTATATGATTCGTTAAATACTAAACGAGCTAGCTCGAGAACAGCTCTACTCAATTCGGTTTGTCTGATTTCATTACAAATATTTTAAAAATATATTGATAAAGATATATAACTAATTAAATATTAAACAAGTCTGCTTGCAAGTCTATCAAGTCTTAAAAAGTCAGACTCGAATTCGTTTATTAAACGAGTTTAATCTTAATCTCGAATCCTGCTTAAACATGTACGGTTTATTTTTTGGATTGGTTACTTTTAGAAATATACCTTATGGATATTATTTTTATTCATCTAGTTGATAAATTAGGTGATTTATTAAGAGCCATTGTTCATTACCATCTACAGTGATAACGATTTTTAAGTTTGTAGAGTTATGGTTTGAAAAGGAATATACCCCGTGCACTGAAATGTGTTTTGTTTTAATATTTGGCCTAAAAACTATTAAATTATTTAGGCTTAAAAATGTTAATCTTTTGCTCTCAAAGCTGTTTTGAGGCATTTTCAGAAAAAGAAGAAACTATTTTGAGGCATAAAGGCCGAAATTTTCTAAAGTTTATTTAAGCATCCTGGGTGTTATCAATCTGCCAAACCGTGTCCTGAAACAATAGTGGTGGGCAAATATAAGTGATCTATGTTTAGTAGTGATTAGTACGTAGGTATACCTAAAGTTTTTTTAACTCTGTAGGCCATCTAAATAAAAAATTATCACTACTAAAAACTCAGTTATGAAAATGCGAAATGATGATTTTTCCCCTCATTCGTTTGAACTCGGTATGATCGGTTCAAATTAAAATCTGATTCATTTATTAAAAATCTTTAAAAAAGTGAAAACAAACCATATATTATATAACACGACCAAAATAACAATAAGAGCCGGTAGGACAATCTCAAACCAGACTCCCAAATTGAAAAATGAAGGCTAAACAGGCAATTAAATTCTCTCGCACCATGGCCACGACCACAAAAAAAACTTTACCGCAAACTGCGGGACACACCGCAAAACAATGGGATATACGTCACAAAGATGAAGACTTACAGTAAACCCTAAAAAAAGAAAAAAAAACAAGCAGATTTGAAACAAGAAGAACTCCTCCTCCTCCGACGCAAATCAGACCCAGCTCTGGTGATGCGGTTGCATCAATACTATATTTAACACGCTATTCTGATCCCACTAAAGGTTTATTTGTCCTCTTGCATTGTATATTTAC
>JAYMTP010004188.1:0-15397 GCA_036897365.1 Geranium brycei | reverse complement strand
ATTAAAGTTTTTAATTAATATATATTTTTAATATGCATCTTTAATTAAAAATTTTAATTAATTTTATTAATACTACCTTTAAATAAGGGTCAGAGTTAAAGGATAATTTTGTTTTTTAACAAAGATCTAACATAATGTTAGATGAAGCTTATTAATTTGAAAAAAATCTAATATTCAAAGCATTGTACAAAAAATGAAATTTAAGTGTACTAAATTGAAATTGGCTTGTAATGAAGTATTTTTTAGGGAAATCACGAATATTATTAAGCAACTAACCCGACATGATGCCAGACATCCGAAGCAATATATGGTGGGACAGACCTTGTACCGTGATCTCAGCTACTGTTAGTTAAATCGTATTTGACTAGTTTATGAGCCACGTACTTACAAGAGCGACGAGCAAAATAAATAAAAACACATGTCCTAGAATTGGACAGTACGGAACACCTATCGCTAATGATACCTCCAGAGATATTCAACTCAACCCGTTTAGCAACATGTAGAGCCACAGCCTCCACCTCATACAGATAGAGAAACTCTGTGATCCCACTGCATGATGCTTTAAACAAGGCTCCATGATAACCCCGAAGAACAATCGACTCGAACCAGTTAGCATCATGCAGAACCACAGCCTCCACATCATATGGATGGAGAAACCCCATGATCTAACTGCAGACCGCATTAAACCAGCTTTCTCGATCAACCCTACGATCGATATGAGAGTCGCGAATTTTTAGTAATCCAAGTTCTTTATGCTTACCATGATCAGTCCATCGACGCTAGAGAACCCCTGATCTCTCCTAGTGTCGAGCCAAATGGAAAACCCCGAGAACGTATTGAAGCTTAAGAAAACCAAGACCCCTAGTTCGATATACTTACATGAATATGCCTATCGACGCCAGAGAACTCTGGTTCCCTCCCAGTATCGAGTCGTCAACCAACCAAAACTGCAGCAAGCAAATCGCCAGAATTTTCCTAGCATAGCTCCGATAAGCCCCGTCTGGATCCATCTGCTCTCGTTGCACCGATCTCCACCGAGCTTCTCTGCCCAACCACCGTTGGCCCCCTCCCGGACCTGTCTCCTCTCGCATATGATATCGAAATAATACCCACAAACTTTATCATCGCAAAGTCACTGTCCCTCTAAATCACAGGCCCCACCCTCGCTGTTGCAACACGCTGTCGCCGCCTGAAACTCGTCGCTGCAGCCTCCGCAACGACTCCTGCAACCTACCTCCCGCATCTCTGCCTCGCACCTACAACCCCGAATCCAGACTTCACCGACCCTCGCTGACCTCGCCCAGTCTCGCCGGTGCAAAACCTGAGTTCTTTCCTCTCAATCGCAGACCGTGACGGTGACACGATCGGTCGAGACGCAAAAACCCTAACAGGGGACTATCCAAACTTGCACTGAAGTATTAGTTTCCCTTTAATACATGTTTGTTTTCCACGTGGCAGTGTGGTACTGGATGTGCTCCGCAGCTGAGTCACCGACTGTCATGGAATCATTGCTGGTCCTCAGATAAATCAGGTGAGGCCGTTGCGCTAAATTCCAAACCTCATCGTCCTCTGCTAATTGGCACAGTTCTTGTTGCGGGTCACGTGCACCTGCACTCTCATCATCTGTATTCTAAACGGACGGTTAAGATCTCGTTTCAATAACAGCATGCTAACGTCGATTGGGCAAACCCGCAGCAGGTACACGTAGACCACGTGGCGTGGACTTTCTCTCCGTTGGCTCGGTCACCGTCAACGAACTATAGTAGCAGCTCGAAGCAGGTACCTGAAAAACGGCTCAAACGACTCAAGTTTTGAGCCGAGCCGATCCGTGGAAGAGGTAGAAGACAAATGTACGAAACAAATTTATTTTTTATTTTTCAATAGGACAATAATGGATTAGGCGTAATTTGTCGTCCTCCTAGTATTGTTGGTGTCCCAATCCATGAACGAACGACCATGCCAAAATTTCTAAATAAGGGGGCAGATTTTTAGTGTTCAGCAATAGATAATCAATAAAAGGTAAGTGTAATACAGAAATACTTGATAATAAAATATTTGTATGGTTAACGAACAAAATTTGCACCTATATACTTTGACAGTTAAATTTACGTATAGTAATAAATAAGTGAAATTATTTTAGGTTCATGGTCCCCATTCTCCGGTCCGATCTTTGACTTGCTCCGTAATGTACTAATATAGCCGCTATTATATAGATTTTTAATTTTTGTGGTATTTAATATCTATGAGGGTCGTGATCATGTTAAAATAATGTCACTTCTTGTTGAGGTAGAGACTCATGCGTACACGAGCGTGAAAGGAAAATAAGTCGCACGCGTACATGAAGCATGAAAAGGAAAAGCTGTGTGAATCCCGCATGAAAAAAAATGAAATAAATTGGGTGTATATAAAGGAAATGGTCAAACTCACCTAATAAGCTTGAGTTTTTAGCTGTGGAGCCCGACCCGATATGTACAAGCCAATTTTACACTTCTTCCATCAGTGTTTGTTTCATGAGTTTTTTCTAGTTTTTCCTTATGGTGATGTGTTTATTTAATTGTTGAGACTGATAGAGAGCTATATTTTTACCATTATTTGCATAAAAATGGGAAAAATTTCTTCAAATTTTACAACAGAAGGTCATTCGGTAATAGTATACAGAAAAACAAGTTTATATTTCTAGTAGTTTGAGAAGGTATTATTTATTTCAATGTTTGAATGTTTTATAAATTGTGGACTCTATCAATGGAAGACTTTTATGCCACGAGACATGAATGAATCATGGTCCACGGAGAAAATGAATAAGAAGATAATAATGCATTAAATGTACGCTTGTATAAATTAGTAGGCTAAGTTGGAGTTAGCCTATACATGTAGTCCGCTCGACTATGCTATTATTGAAGTAATACAACACTAGACTTGTGATCCTTAAGAGTTCTTAAAATTATTGTATCAATAACGGGCTCAAGACACACCCTTATGTAGAAGGGAGACCAACTTGAACCTAGTATACGTTGTCATCATATCGTTACACTTAATTACAAAATTTATTTTGGTGTTGTTTTAGCTATTTTTTATTTTTACTCGGTTAGGTTGTGAGTAATTAATTGAGTTAATGTAAAATTAGTTCACTTAAGTTGACACAATTTACAGATATATAAATACATCCATTTAAGTTAGAAAGTTGATTTTAACCTAAGTAAAATTTTATTTTGTATCAACTTAAACAATGGAGTTAGATTTCAATTAGTTATATAAATGCCTTTTGTCTATCAAATTTTTGATTGATGCCATTGGTTTCTTGAACTGAATAATCTTATCCAAGATAGGAAGCCCTAAAGCAAGTGTCTTCTTGGTTCCAGTTTTGGCTCTACCTATCATGTCCTGGCCTTGCATCGCAGGTTCCAACACAACTTTTTAGAATTGAAAACAAATTATATTTTTCCTAAATGATACCAGATCCTTGAATTGTTCTAGGTTTGTTATTCAATTTGAGACTTTTAATCAAACTCTAGGTTTGTTCTGACTCCTTGAGTCGCTCTTCGTCACATATGGGTTTGTTCTGGTTCTTGGAGATTTAGCAGAGACTCTACGGTGAGAGGTGTGGTGGGTTCTTCTTCAGTTCCTCGAACAACGTCGGCGAGGTGAGTTCTGACTCCTACTCCAACGCCGGCGATGTGGGTTTTTATCTGGCTACTCGAAATTATTACAAATTTCATCTAAAGTGACGACAAATTTGAAAACCCAATTTGTAAGTGTCGTCGTTGTTGCTGGGAGGAATGACCCATCCCATGACGTCTCTGACCATGTAAGTCACAGAAGTGTTGGTGATGTCCTGATTGACCTTCTTGAGGACCCAATCAGCGATGTAGAGCCAGCCGCAGAGAAGGGGACGTCGAACCGACGGGTATCGCGTCTTAGCGCCGACGAAGGTCCCGATGACCCGCCGGGACCAGGAGACGATGAAGTTGGAGACGGAGGTGGACTCGATCTAGAACTCTGGGACGCAGGGGCGGTTGACTCGTTCTCCCTCCCCCAAATCTCGAACCAGTAGATATGGATGGCCAATTTGAATGCTTTTATTTTCCCCTTTTAATGTTAATGTGTAGTTTATCACCCTTTTCCTTGAAAATGTTTATAGATGTTGTAGAACTAGGATGAGATGCTGAGGGGAGAGTATGATTTTGGAGAGGGTGAAGGTCTGTAAGAGAGAGAGGAGAGAAAATAAAAAAAGTTCTCAATTGCATGTTTATAAATATTTGAATGATATTAGGGATATTTTTGTTATTTTATATTAAAAATTAACTCACCTGATATAAAATTAAACTTTAAAATCAGTTTTGTAACTTAAGTCTGCAAATGGCGTTGTATCTATCTAAGATTAAACCTAATTACTTTTAAATTCGACCATATGCGCTGCACGACTCACAATTATGAAAAGCACCAAATTTGCCACCTCTGCAGCTTCCATTTCAGCCCATTGAGTTGTGGTCTCCTTTCTCCTACACAAATATATGGTTGGGAATGAGAATTAATTTTTTAAAATCAATCTTACTGTTCAATGACACATTTTTTAAAATTGAAAAGGAAATTAAAGTCATTTTTGTCTTTTGACTTGTACTCAGACGAAAATCAATAAAAAGTGACGGCTTGAGAATACAAAATAGTTAGGGCGCCAACACAGTAAATTTTTTAGTTAGATACAATAATTTGATGATGACATATATTTAGGTATAGTAAACTGAACTTATCTCTATACTTTATATGTGATTATGTTTTCTTACTACAAAAACAATTCAAACGACTTAATGGAAATGCACCCGTAATAGGTTTGACAACAACCTCCAAATCCTTTGAATATTTGATATTTTCAATTTAATGGGATGGGATGGGATAGAAATCACAAAACCTCAAACCCACGTTATTATTTCTATAGAGAAAAATATACTTAAATTTGACGAAAGTTCAATTTATCTGATTCAATTCATTAAAGTGTGTTAAATTGAATAAACATTTCATATTCTAATTTAGACATATTTTATATTGTAGTTCAAGAATAGTTTTATTATTACTTATATTTCATACAAAGATTATAAAAAAAATCAATTACAATATAAATAGGGTTAATATAAATAAATGGGTAGTAATCAATAATAAATATATTTAAAATAGAACCATAAATATCTTATTCTTACATAAAATGAGAAACCACCGTGAGTTAACCCAGTGGTTTACATCATAAATAAAAATCCTTGTAATGAACTTAGGTTTTAGATTGGAATCTTATATTCGTACATATTCTGTTTATACAGAGTTGATCCGGTATGATCACAAAGAGGACCGCCTACCAGCAAAGGCGAGACAATTTTTTTAGTATTTTTCCTTAACAAATGTGACTGCATTGAAATAGATTAATTAATAATATATACTAACTGACGCTGCTAACCGAAGATAGCCGAGCCGAGCCATTAACTCCCAAGCCAAGTTTAGCTAGCAGACGAAAAAGGAACAGCCTCTGAGTTTGCTATTGCTCTCTCTACAAGTCCATGGAGATGACCATTTCCTGCTACTGCCACAATCCTCTCCTTCCTCTAATCTTCACCAAACTCATCTCTTTGGGAAGCGAAGAAGCATGGAGACGGAGAAAGAGAAAGGCGCGGTGGTGCAGGGCCTGATCGCGACGCTCACCGATATAGCTTCCATCTCATCTTACAGGTGCACCGTCAAGAAGCAGTACTGCAATCTGGCCAGAAGATTGAAGCTGTTGAGCCCAATGTTCGAGGAGATTCGGGACAGCAAGGAGGAGCTCCCTCTGGTCACCGTCGGAGCTCTGATTTCCTTCAAGGAGGCTCTCCAATCAGCCATGGCTCTGCTCAGATTCGGCTGCGAAGGCAGCAAAATTTACCTGGTCTGTATCTGGTACTCGACTCTCATCTTTCTGCTGTTTGTTGGCGAGTATGTGTTTGACCGTTGATTTCTTTTTGTGTTGCCGAGATCTGTTTGGTTGCCGAGAAAGTCGAGGAAAATGAATTAGAATTGATATTTCTTACTATTTCTTATATGTATTTAACTATTTTCGTTGTTTCCACGGAGTCATCAGATATATCATTTGCAAACAAATTTCACGAATCTTATGTCCGGAGATTTTGTCGATTTCAATTCCAATTCATGATCGGGTCCATTTTCTTCTTAGTAATAATCAGGCAGAGTGCAGTTACCTATTGGTTAAGAACTTGAGAAATTGATATTGCTGATTGAACCGGGTATAAAATCTTCAGCTCCTGTAACATTCTGATGAAACAATAGAGTAATTTTGGAGGGTACTCTTCTTAAACTTAGTATTGCTTGAAGATTTCTTACTACCCCCTTTATAGGCTGAAGTTATAGCTTTGTCTTAGCAAAGGTGTATCACTAAAATGTCCGAGATTGATGGTCTCTTTCATGTATCATCCCAAGTCTGACGTGGATCAATGTACTTCTATTTATCAACAGAATCTCTGTATTTGATTTTCTAGCTGTCCCTTTCTTGCATCAACATACTGTGAATCTAGAATCATTCTTTAATATCTCTTTGCTGATGCTTGTTTTCATCTTTACTTTTACTTAACTTGATGATTTAATATTTATATTGCTGTGCTTTACACCTGAGCCCTGGAATATGCATAGGCTTCATTTACAGAATGTGTACTGGAACCTTTTTCAGTCCACGCACAAATAAGCTTAGCCTATAGTGTAATCATATATTCGGGTTTTGCCACAATGGATGAAGAGAAATGAGAAATTGTTCTTTCTTGGTCCTTAAGCCTTTGTTTGTCTTTGTCTTAGAAAATAATTCTCCTTGAAGTTTAGTTCTAATCCCCTCCCGTTAGCTGAGAGACACAGCCTCCAGTGTTAAGTGAGTTTGAAGATAAATGTCAATATGAGTTAAATATTAATTCCTGAAATACTGAATAAAATTATACATAAACACAGTCCTGACTAATTTACAATAGTTCACCTGCTCCCTTTCCAACCCAGGAAAGGTATGCAAGAACAACTAGGTTCACTGACTTACTCTAACTCAAACCAGATAAAAAAAAGGATCAAATACAAAGAAATCTGTGACTCAAAGCTGTTACCAAACTAATCTTGTACTTGCTCTATAATTTAAATATAGCTCTTGGGTTAATTGTAGTATTATTTCCATGATTTGCCTAAGGTATTACTCACTAAGCATTTTAAGTAGTTTTCGTACTTCCTCATACAATTTGCTAATGATTCAATGATTTCTTTTCAATTTAAGCCTATCTAATTCCTTTACTTGTGCTATTTGTATCTTCCCTCAGACGTTGACCAGAGTCTACTTGGCATGCAGGTTCTTGAAAGGGAACAAATTATGAGTAAATTCCATGAGGTGACTACTCAATTAGAACAAGCTTTGAGTGGAATTTCTTATGAGAAACTTGACATATCAGATGAAATTAAAGAACAGGTAGAGATTTATCATTGAACGATTTTGTTATCATGCTGTGAGGGCATATTTACCAGAGACCCAAAAGTAGAGAGAGATGTTTATTTTCTTATTATGTCATGCTACTCCTTTAAAGGTGCATGGCCAAGAGTTTTTTTGCATGTAATCCAAATATCCCGTTTGTTACATGCATATATTTGCTGCTTCAAAAAACATATATGGCTACCTTAGCTTTTGTTTATAAGATTTCCCGATGTAATTCGTTGGAGAACAAAAATATTCATAGAAACATGATCCAATACACATTTAACATCATCTGAATTTGTAGTAAAATGAGACTTTGTGTACTATGATCCAGCTCATAAAGTTTGTATAATTCATAAATTTCATAATTTGTTCTGTCCTTGTCCAGGTTGAGCTAGTTCATTCTCAGTTTAACAGAGCCAAGGGAAGGGTTGATACGCCTGATGTGGAGCTGTATGAGGATCTAGTATCCCTTTACCACAATAGCAATGATACAGCTTCCGATCCAGCCATCTTAAAGAAAGTGGCAGAAAAGTTAGAGTTGATGGAAATAGCTGACCTTACACAAGAGTCACTAGCTCTACATGAGATGGTTTTCCAAAGTGGCGGAGATCCTGGGGAGAACATTGAGAAGATGTCAATGCTACTAAAGAGAATTAAAGATTTTGTACAAACAGAAAACCCCAGCATGGACCTTCCACCAAGAGAAACAAGTCTGCCCACAAGTTGCAGTGGCCAAGGACCCACTGACGGGAATCAAAACATTCCAGTTATACCAGATGATTTCCGCTGCCCAATATCTTTGGATTTGATGAAAGACCCTGTCATTGTCTCAACAGGACAGGTATACACGTCATGGATTAAAAGTTACTTACATACTTAGCTATTTATTTTACCTTATATATATTTTTATACAAGAGCTTTTTATTCTGCAACCTCTCTTCCAGGACAGTCAATAAAGTTGGGGTGAAATGTCAGCACAGCAAATATGTTAAATTGAATTTCGTAGTTAGGATCTGTAGATCGTTGAGTCTTCTAGTGTGGGAATTTGAAAAATCTTCTTGTTGTTTGTTTCTTCGTTTTGAGTTCTCGGAATGAGAGAGGTGTTTATCTTTCTCTGTTATCAACTCATCCCAAGTATAAGTGATCATATTCATCTGAAAATAATGGGGTAATTGCCTGTATCCATCTTTACGTCACTGTTTCTTAACAGGTCTTTTTTTTCTTATGTAGACCTATGAGCGTGCCTGTATCGAGAAGTGGTTGGAAGCTGGGCATGGAACATGCCCAAAGACACAACAGACACTCACTAGCAATGCTGTTACCCCAAACTATGTTTTGCGCAGCCTTATAGCCCAGTGGTGTGAGGCAAATGGTATTGAACCACCTAAACGACCCAGCAGTTCAAAACCTAGTAAGACCGTGTCCGCTTGTTCACCTGCTGAACGGACCAAGATCAATAATCTCCTTCGCAAGCTCACTTCTAACATACCAGAAGACCAGTTATCTGCTGCTGGTGAAATTCGTCTTCTTGCCAAACGCAATGCAGATAATCGTGTGGCTATTGCTGAAGCCGGTGCTATCCCTCTACTGGTGGGCCTCCTTTCAATACCAGACTCTCGCACCCAAGAACATGCTGTTACAGCGCTTCTCAACCTCTCCATATGCGAGGATAACAAAGGAAGCATCATATTATGTGGGGCTGTTCCTGGTATAGTTCATGTACTCAAGAAAGGGAGCATGGAAGCACGGGAAAATGCAGCAGCTGCCCTATTCAGTCTCTCAGTCGTGGATGCAAATAAGGTAACAATTGGTACTTCAGGGGCCATCCCTCCGCTTGTGACACTGTTGAGCGAAGGCACCCAAAGGGGGAAAAAGGATGCTGCAACAGCGTTGTTCAACTTGTGCATTTATCAAGGTAACAAGGGAAGGGCAGTGAGAGCCAGAGTAGTGCCCACATTAATGCGGTTGTTAACAGAACCCGGGGGTGGAATGGTGGATGAGGCACTGGCCATATTAGCCATATTGGCTAGCCACTCAGAAGCCAAGGCAGCCATTGGAGCTGCAGAGGCAGTCCCGATTTTGGTAAAGGTTATCGGGAGTGGATCCCCAAGGAACAGGGAGAATTCAGCCGCGATAATGGTGCACCTTTGCTCTGGAGACCAACAATTTCTCGCTATGGCTCAAGAGCTGGGGGTGATGGGTTCGCTAATAGATTTGGCGCAAAATGGCACGGACAGAGGCAAGCGAAAGGCTGCACAGCTGCTTGAGTACATGGACAGGTTTGTTGAGCAACAGAAGCTGGCTCAGGAACAAGCTGCTGAAACAGAAACTCAAACTCATGGCAGTGATGGATAAATACTTCAGAGATGGCTGAGTTAGTCTACTCAATTATCATTTTGTTTCTTGGTTCTCTTGCAGTAACTAAAGAAAAAGCTCTCTGTACAAGGCATTATGTAAGTATGAGGTTTGAACCAAAGTAATGAACATAATGGCGTGAAAGGAATTGAATTGATACTAATAATACACTCACTTGAATTTTCCAAATAATTAGTTTGCAACATGTTGTAGTTAACAAAAGCACTACAAGTGACACATATTTGAATTTATAATGGCATTTTCATGCCTCTAGCATAAAGTTCGAACACACGAATTCCTCTTAAAAAATGTGCCGCAAATCACGTAAGTGTTCTCTTGGGACATTAATTTTTGATTGAGTTGGTTCAACATGAATTTTATGATCTTGGATTCAAAGGAAAAACACCTCTCACTAGAAAACAAAACAATAAACAAATGATAATTTGAATTAAGAATTAGTGTTTTGCAGGAATTAATGGAAAGGCGTCCAATACATTGACCTGTAGTGGTAGTGGTGGACCATTAATAATGGGTCAGCTTCACATGCGTCCATGTTCGCTCTCACTTGTCCGAATTCTGAATTCAATACTATTATTTGCACTTCCGTCCATAAATTTCCAGAAAAACACTCAGCCTAAAATCCAACAAACAAGAAATTCAAATTTTTTTAAAACAAAAACAATGGTGTCTTCTACTTGTAGAAGACAAGAAGACTGTATATGGGCCGACATAACTTTACCGGCTGGTAAATTCAAAAAAATAATAATAATAGCGTTGGAGCAGTACTATTATATGTTCTTTTTGTTTCAAACTTTGTTTTGAAAGGAATGGTTTGTTGTTGTGTTGAAGCTAGGACAACTTTTTATCTGCCGAATCGCGTGATGACAATGACATTTGTGGTTGTTTAGGGGAAAAATCATACACTACACTTTGTTTTCCATCTTTGTCACTTTTCTAGGCTGATTAAGACCTTCCCCAAAACTACACTCTCATTTAAAGCTCCTCTCCCCATTTTTCAAAATCCTCTCTCAATCCATTATTTTTCGCATAAACTTTCAGTGTGTTGCTCAACCGCTTGAGCGATTATTTGTGGAGATAGTCACACATTCAAGCCTCAATGAGAATACTTGAACAATGGGTAAATTGTTGGTGTGTGGCATTGTAGGTGAAAGGTAGAACAATGTCTGGATAACATCTTAAAGTTCGATCCACAAAAGAAACTTCAATGATAGCTAACAGTAATAACTTACCGGATTGAATCATATCAAAAAACATTGGTTAACTTGATCTTGTGACTCAGTGATTAGGGTTCAAACATCAATAAATCTCTATTATATAGGTGTTAAGTGTCAATTTTATCATCTTACTTATGCCCAAAGGTCTCTCACATCCTATATTTTTGGTCTAAACACATCTACTTGTCTTTTCCCTCAATAATAACACGGACAAGTTCCTTAAAACTGGAAATAGATTAAGGTTTTCCAAAACAAAATGACGTGAAGTTAACAATTCTCAGTAAAAAAAAGTAACCAAATGCACATGAAATTAGATTAATAAAAACTCGCTGCCAACATGGGAGCTACACTTTCTCTTGCATCACAGTAGCTCAAACTCATGATCACTTCCTTAAACATTTATGTCAAATTTAAAGCATAAACTTTAGTAATTGTAATGCTTAAAATAATTGAACCAGCAGCTGTCCTGTGTACAAAGAGAGACATAGCAATTGGGAAGCTCTCATGAATCATGATACTGTATGTATTATTGGAGTCATTAAGCACATGGCATGAATTATTACTTAATAGTGAAGAACCCACACAAATAAAGCACATGAGCCCCTACACACTCATCACCAATATCTGGATATTATGTACACTAATTTGGAAATTGTATCAATTTTGCTGGAATAGTAAATGTAAACCTAAATCATAACACATAGCAAGTTACTGCGTATCAACAATGAAACTTTTTTTATAAAGAACAAAATGAGATAAATTACAGGAAAAAGAGATTAGCAGAATCATGAAGAAAAAAAAAAAGAAAGATTCATTGAGATCTAATGGACAATGAATGGTTTTTGGTGGATTGTTGTTGGGGAAGAAGACAGTGGCAGTACCTGTGACGAGCTTGAAATTGAATGGTTGCTCTTGCCCACAACAATGGCCACAAAAGACCCATCACAATTATCAGGAATCACAGAACCAGAACCCACATTTTTAGACACCCTCTTCTCTGCTTCTTCCTTCAACCTCCTGTAGAGCTTCTCCTCCGCGTCCCTTAAAAACTTAAACTTTGGCGGAGGCGAAACAGAGGACTCGAACAGAGGATTGACCCCATGGTGACTGTAAGCTCCCAGAGGAGAGGGCTTCATGGGAGAGGCCATGGGAGTCACAAACGGCGACTCCACGGCCATTATCAGATCTCCCAAGCTTCTCCTCTGTCTCGATTTCACGCTATCGGTCTCCAGATCCTCTTTCGTCTCCTCCTTGATCGTGAACAGAAATCGGGGCGGTCCGGAGAGGTTGTGGAGCCTCATGAGCTCGGACTCGACGCTCTCTTCCCCAAATGTCTTCAAAACCGAAACTTGATCTGGGTTTTGGGGATTGTTGCCATCTGGGTCTCTATTACTGCTTCTGCTGCTGCTGTTGTTGTGAACAGAGGAGGGTCTCCTCCAGCAGAGGAGCTCGAGGAACTGCTTTCTGCGGTTTCTGTGCTCTTCTTCTCCGATGGGTCTCTTCTTCCACCAGAGCAGGTAGTAGAGCTCTGCGACTAGACCGAAGAAGAAGCAACCGAACAACACACTCAACCCTATTCCCAACCCACTCAAAGGACTCATCTTTACCGCAAAATTCACATCCCCACCAACAACCTAGAAATACCCAGAAACAGAACACGGAAACTTTTACAGACCCAGACTTTAAAATTGCACGAAACCCACTGCAGAGCCAAATCTTGAACAAATGCTCTGTTTCTCACGTCTAGGTTATGACTTGCGTGTGGGTGGGTGTGAAACGTGTGGCTCTTCTAATCAAAATCCAAATTAAAACATAACAAGGAAATAAAAGTTTTTTTTTGTTATAAAATAGAGAAAATTGCAAATGTGTCTTATTGTTGGTTGTTTTTGGGGAAAATTTCAGATAATTACTCTTGAGCAACCAACTTTTGAGTGTTATTATTTTTACTTGATTTTTGTTGCGGGTCACCATCCTCACTTGATTTTCATTGCACTTGCATACTCGAGGGCAATGATTTAGAATTTTCCCTTATACTCGAGGGTACTGATAAGAAATTTCTCTTTATTTTTTTTGTAAAAGGTTCCTCTTATTTGTTAATTGCAAATATATATTCTAATGTTTACGTATATCTACAAAATGTGTATTTTATAACATGATGAAATTGTCTCTAACACAATTAAATATATTTTTATTTTTATTTTCTAACCAAAATTTAAAAAATTATGGTATAAAACTTTTAATTTTAAGAGTAGTTTCATAATTTTTATAAATATATACACTTTTCCCAACAATAGATACTTTTTTGTAATTTTCTCAATAAAATAATAATAATTTTGTTGTAGTGATTGCATCGGCCACGGACAGATACGAAGAGAGTGCCAGAGAGAACAGCAGAGCCGTCAATTATGGGATGGAGTGGGGATTGTGTACGGTAGGGTTCACGTGAGACTGTTATTGGGAAATAAATTGATTTGCTTAAGAAATGAGTTTGACTTTATGTTGTTGTGGTTGACAGTAATTGACAAGCTCATCTTTCTTGTGACTTGTCTTATTTGATGCTAAGCTCATTTAATTCGTTACATGTTGGGCAGAGCAGAGGTACTGTCTCTACATAAAGGTCCAATTAATGTCCTACATTGATTGGTTACCTTTCACACGACGAATAGTTAATGAAATACGCAACTATATACATGTTTGTATTCCTTCTTACGTGTATTTTTTAATCAAGTATTTGGACTGACACAGTAATATCGAAAATAGACTAAGGAATTAGAGAATGTTTACCTTGAATTCACTTGGATATAAAGCAAATCAGGAAAATAAACCAAGGGTAATGTTACGTGCACCCAAAACTTTGTATTTTTTATATAAGGGCATTTAAGTTTAACTTTATTTTTTAGCTCTATTAAGTTTTCATATTTAGTCAATTTGAGACACTAAAATTAATATGAATAATAAATTTGGTGAACTGAAAAGATCAATTTAAAGTGAAGTGTGCATGCCTTAACAAGACAACATTTTTGATGTATCTAAATATTTTTTCCCCAAGGAAAAACTTTACATATTTCTCTTGTATTATATACAATTTTCACTTAACTTCCCCGAAAGATGAACACGTTTTGTGGAGTCTCTGAAATTGGCTAACGTTTCACTTAGTCCCAACGGCGTTAAGTCACTGATGAAAAGTCCAAAATACCCTTAACTAACCATTAAATTTTCAAAATTTTGTCATTCATTCATTCTCCCTCTCCTTTTCTAATTTTTTTCTCTCTTTCTTCAAGCCCAAACCTACCTCCATTTTTGATCTTCTAAACCTTAAATGGTTAAATGTAAAGTCTAAATAGCCATCTCTTAAATATATTGATTAATCCTTCAATCTTAGATTAACACAGTAATGACATAATCTTTCAATCTTACACCAAAATTCTCCATGAATTTGTGAGTAGAGATGTTAGGTGAACCTGTAAAATTCTTCAAAGAACTCAAAACCTCCAATACACCCGATCAATCCCGATTAGTGGTTCTCGCAAACCCCATACGAGCCAAAACCAAAACATGAAACCTCTGTTACTGTTGCAATCTCGGAGAAAACTGCGCAGAGCCAACCGATTTCGCCGACAGTGTCTTCGAATCTATCCATGCCATAATCGCTTCTTTTGAATAACTCAGGTCGTGTCCGTCGCCTTCCCAGCAAATACGTCATCCCCGACCACTGCATGGCCATCGGAATCGTCCGCTTCGATTACTAGGAACGCGAGCAGTCTCGGCCTTGCGAACGCAAATCTAGGAGCGACTTGGGAGCGAAAGGTCGATGGAGAAACCTATACATGACGTTTGGGGAAGGAACGAAAGCGACAGAGCAGCCATCATCTTCTCGACTTCACACTCTCTTCTTCGTCACTGTAGCTTTCTTTGACACATCTTATCCTTCTTTGTGTGTTCTTTTAGAATGACATTTATGCCATTTTTACAAAAATGATACCCATGATGATCACGTGACCAAAATGAAGTGAAAAGTTCAGGGGCTCCACAAAACGTGTTCATCTTTCGGGGAAGTTTAAGGGAAAACTTCACATTTGTAG
Organism: Geranium brycei; assembly: GCA_036897365.1. Taxonomy (NCBI): domain Eukaryota; kingdom Viridiplantae; phylum Streptophyta; class Magnoliopsida; order Geraniales; family Geraniaceae; genus Geranium; species Geranium brycei. The sequence continues at coordinate 251 of JAYMTP010004188.1, read as the reverse complement.
ACTCTTTTTAAATTTTAAGACTTATAAGGGTGTACTTAGTCATAATTGCTCCATGTATTATGTAAGGTTAATTCATGCTCTAAGAAATTATTTTTTTAAATCTATATTTGAATGTCTGTCTTCCTTATTAATAATAAACTCTGTTCTTATGATTCATCAAATTATAATAATTATTAATAATAAATCATTTTTATTAATAATATTTATTAACAAAATTTAATTATTATTATTGTTTAATAATAATTATTGTT
>JAYMTP010004187.1:0-15400 GCA_036897365.1 Geranium brycei | reverse complement strand
CAGACGAATGTTTTTATATAGCATAATTCATTTTGATATTAAAAAAATACAAATCCGATTAATCCTTCCGGAATGTTGTCCGCCCGATTAGCGCCTAGCGTTTTTGAGACTCGGAAGGCAAAGGTTGGGAGAGCCGCTTCCTAACCACTGAACCAACAAGATGTTTTGGAAGTTTTAGACAATTTATATATATATATATATATATAATTACGGGGACGAATGCGATTTTGGAACTAAATTATTTTGAATTGTCAAGCATTGAGGGGGTGTGTGGATCCGCCCTTGTTTGTAATTATGAGTTTAAGTTATTGGGACATTGAACATATGTGTTAATTAATAACATGGCAGTATTTGTATAACAGTGGTGATGAGTTTGGCCCGTAACAACGATCGAGTCCATGCACCACCAACCATACATACACGTGTTCCATATATGCATGTCCAAACCAGTCAGTCAGTCGTACGTGTGGTTGTGATCTGATCTCACTATAATGACATTCCAACTGGATCCAGCCCACGTAATAGTAAATGTCATGTTTGATGTTGTCGGAACGTGAATGTGAAGTGGAATGAAACACAGAGTGGCTCCTTATCATATATATTATAGCTGCCTCACTCATTCATTACTTTCAACTCCCATTCCATACCATATTAAAACCTGCTGGGTTGGCATAATTAATTACGACTGGATCCGTGAAACAAGAGATCAGGATGAATATTAAAATAGTGTAGCTTGCTTATTGTGCTCACATAACCAATCTCACATGTCACTTATTAGTTTTGCAATAAACCACTGCAATTAATATTGACTCACTCACTTAATTAATATTTTCGTTATCAAATAAAAAACTACGGAATGATCTCAATTTCCTTTAAACAACCATTATATATTCACGCTCTTGGCCCAAAATGGGTATTATTTTTGGGCTTGTTGGGTGAAGAGGGAAAGGGTCCGAGGAAACCCTATACAAGAGATCAAGTATCATGGGTATTATTGGGCTTGTGGGGTTATGTTCAAAGTGAATAAGCTTTTTATGCCAAGAGTTGGACACAATCAGATTTTTCCACACTGATGACGTATGGGAAGACTGCGCCCTTACAGAGCCACATTGTAACGGCGTATGGACCAAAATACGCCGTTACAAAATATTGTAACAACTTATTATACGAATACACGTTACAACGGGCCTAACGGCGTATACGCCGTTAGTAACGGTAATTTGTAACGACGCACGTTGATGTTACCGTTAAATTGTAACGGCGTATGGTGCAATGTACGCCGTTACTGAAAGTGTATATTGATTGAATGATTGATGATGAATTACAATAGGAGGTTCTTTATATACGAAACAATAGAATACAATAAGGAAATATAATACTAACCCTAATATGATAATAGGTAATATATAATATAAGTAATATATATAATATAGGTAATATATAATATGATAATATGATAATATATCTAACAGACGGCGCACGTTGTAAAAGCTCACATATTTCCGTTAGTTTGTCTTAAAAGCTCATTGACCAAATTGATTTGTTTCGATGTACATATAGGTAGTTAATATTAGAATATTTTATTTCCTTTCTTTCACACCAATAAACTTGTATATATATGTACTGTATTTCTCAATAACAAGCAAGCAAGGTATTCAACCTTTTCTACATATGCTTCATTGGCGTTGGACATACATTACAGTTCTCCAATCATGATGCTTTGAGTAACTTTCCAACGTAATTCTTTTGACACAGAGTTATACATGCAGTATTCTAATTTACCCATATACCCAAATTTAATGGGAAATGTCATGCATGATAAAATTTAGATACTACACTAGTGTGTCTATAACAAGAGCTGAATTTTGAAATTAAGAATATGCATATATTGTGATAACTGCGCATTGAATAATAAAGCATAAAAATTTATGTATAACGGTAAGAGTCGACACATTTGTCATCGACACACTATTAGAATTATGGTCTCAAGAAGACTTTAAACTCAATTTCATTTCTATGATATTAATTAGTAATATAAAACTGAGAGGATATGAAAAATAAATTACTTATTTTTGAGCAAAGTGAGATCGCTTAAAAAGAATATATAAAAATGTGAGAAAAAGATTGTGTTTAGAATTATATGTGTGAAGTATATCATCGATTCCACAAAAACACATAATAGTTAAATAACATCACATTTACTAGTCAGATAGGAAAATAAATAAATTTTCACAAGTTAATGTTTAAGTGTGTTACCTAACTATCATTTGCAAGGATGAACTTTAAAGAGGGTCATCGTCTTGGGTAGAGTTTCCTCGAATATTTTCAAGATTCTTGTTTTTACATTGTTCGATTTCATTCCCATTGGAGATTATTGGAATTTTTTATATATAATAATCAATTTATTTAGTAAATGAAATTAAAAACGAGACGAATATTGACATATCATGATGGCCAACATTCTTCCTTTGGAATAGATTCATTTAGGTTATCCAAACAGTTGCTTATCTTATTATAATTTTGGTTTTGTTGTTCATTGTAAATTATAATTTCATTGTAATAGTGTGTATTGCTCATGAACTAACCCTGACAAGAACAACTTCTCAATGGTACATACTTCAATTATTCACATTCAATTACGACATTTGTACCGATTTCACAGCGCAAAGAGTATTCAGAAATGCGACAATATGGGTCGCCTTTGACAATGTATCTATCTCCGGATGAACTAGTATAGAGGAAGCATGTTTAGTGATCTCCATACCTATTTTTATGTTTGAAGACGTGATTTAGGATAGGCTGAGGGTGACTAGTGCATATGGGTTAGTACGAGTTATGGAGCTGAATTCTGTTTGCAAGTAGATATACAGAAAACGCATTTCGGACACAATTGAAGATTCATTACTTGTTGTATGTATGAAGATTAAAACAATCAAAGTTGGAATCATGTACCCTCTACTTGTAGTGTGTTGTTAGTAGGTGATGAGGTGTGTTTCCTCTTGTGTATGAGATAGTAGTAGCCAAGGCCTCCGAAAACAAGTAGAACAATGAAGGCATCAGCCAGCAGTACCAGGAGCAACACCCATCTCTTCACATCGGACTTGCCACGACTCCTTTTGGGAACCTTAATGATATAGCTCATTCCGCTTCCTTGACTCACTTGTCTCACTCCCACCACCACTCCATACACACTGCATTCTCCTTTTGGGGACCTATACAATGCTGCAGCACACATACAGTCTTGTAGGCACAAATCTCCACATTCCTGTTTGCTGATATTAACCATTGTGAGGGTCCCCATCAGCACACTGCTAACATGTTCCAATTCAAGCATCTCCGCGTACCCTTTCCCGCACAACCAACCAGGAATCCTTACCCCCTCCTTGTTGCAGTCGGAATCCAAATCCCGAATGCAGGAACATGTATTCTGCCAGGTGCATATCCCGTAAGGCTTGCAAGCGAGAGGGAGGTCGCACGTGGCGTTGAGCGCTTGAAAGGAGACCGCAAAGCTCTTGTTCCGGGGGGAGTAGGAATAGAGACCCAAGTTTCCTGTTTCCCTCCCCAATGCCAGGAAGCGCGCGTCGCGGGATGGAATGGGGATCTGTGCGATCTTCTTGTATTGGTCACCGAACAGCTCCAGCCCATTCCAACCCAGTTTGAGGTACGTAATGTTCCTGTTGTTGGAGGGCTTGAATTCCCAGTAAGAGTACCTCCAAGTGCCACCACCAGAATTCAGGTACAGGGCCGCCCTGTCTCGTTCAATCTCGAGAGAGTAGAAGGTGGTTGAGCTGTTGTGGAAAGTGGTCAAGCTCGTAGCAACATCCACCTTCTGTCCCCGCAGCATCACGTCTGTCGGGAAATTGAAACTCTGCCATTTGATACGGTTGAGCGTGTCGAGGAGGACAAGGTTCCCCGTCGTGAGTATCTGCAGCCTCTGCAAGCAGCAGAAACTAGTGTTAGTTAGTTAGTTACATATATATTGCTGATAATGGAAATGGTAATTGTTACACCTGCACGCCTTGTCCGGAAGTCCCGGTTCGCCAACCCACTTGATCATTGAGGCCCTTGAGCTGTAAATCTCCACTGGCGCTGAGGTGGAGCACGCACCTATCAGACGTGTGGAAGCGGGAGAAATGGCCGGAGCTCCAGACGACAACATCGCCGAGGAGGACTTGCAAGGAGCAGGAGTAGGCACCCTCTACGGCTTCAACGCTCACGGCCGCTTTGAAACAAGGGGTCATTTTCTCACACCACATTACGAAAGCTCGGGCCACGAAGCCCTCCTCGTACCCAGCGGGCATTTGCACAGAGAGGTTGTGAGGTTTGCCTATATAGATGGAGTTTGTGGGATTGCAGGAGAGCAACACAAGAATGAGAATAGTAAACAGAGAGACCTGCCTCATCACTCACCTCTCACCTCTCACCTCTCACCTCTCACCTCTGACTTGTTGGTTGCAGGGCATTAAGGATTTATATAGCCACGCCACGCACAGGGATGTCTATTTTTATATCATCACTAATGCTATTGCACCACTGGGATTGTGGTCAACCATCTCCTGCTCTTATTATATTTTCCACTTACTATACTTGACAAAATTTGTTTTTCACTTGAGTATATCATTTTTATTGTAATTTATCTGGCTCACTTTGAATTTTTATTTCTGTTTTTCATTTATCTGGCCCAGGTCGGGTATAATGTGAGGAAAAGAACATAAATGATAAATATTGTCTCTACTTACACCAACCATGTTTAATTGCAAAACATGTACCAACCAACAATTATCCCTTACACAACTCCATCACTCTCCATACATTGAATATTTACATTTCAAAATTTGCTTTCTTCTTTTATTACACCACGTGGACATCCAAAGAAAAATCACTTTAAATAGACTAAAGCAATATTGGCATGTGAATATTTGGGCATAATTTCTTTGATAATCTATTTGCTGAGAAAAGTCATTACTAAATGAACATGTATTTTAAATGGACTAGAGGCTAGAGCAGCAGCTTAATTGGAGTAAACGAAGAATAGCAATAGTGAATAAAGAATGGAGTGGAGTTGGGTGAAAGGCGGGCCCTGTTTCAGCTAATATGGTTCCTGCTTTACATGAAAATGTGGAGGGTGTCTTCCACGTGTACCCTTACTATACATCCACGTGTCGTCAGCACATTGCTGCTGACACTCGTCTCACGTTGCGATGACGTGACCCTGCTCCAACCAAATCTTTATTTTCAGGCCCAACAAAGTGAAGCTGACGGACTCGAGAAGATCGTTCAAAGTTGTGTTTCCACGGCGAGAAATTAAATTTTTTAAGCAATCTCAAACCTTCCAATATTCCCACCCAAATCATTCTAATTAATTTTACTTCTACTTCACAATTGTTTTCTCCGCTTGTTGTCGAAAAATATAACGATTCGAGCTCAAAATTTTGAAAGGCAATCATGAGTATTTTGTTACTTCATAATAAAAGTTAATGGTATGTAGGTAAAAATAAGAGAAAATTTCACATAATCTCTCTTAACTATGGCCGAGTTTCACCTAACCCCCTTAATTTTAAAATAAACTTGTGGGGTCTCTTAAGTTTGAAAATTTTTTACTTTATTCTTTTTAGTTAAATTTTCTAAGATTTTAGTTAAATTTTTGCGAAATGACAAAAATACCCTTGCATTAAAAAAATTAAATAGATAAATAAATAAAAATGTTTTGAATTTTTGTTTTCTTACTTTTTTTTACAAAAACAAAGAATAAAAACATTATTTTAGTATCAATTTCTTTAAAAAAAATAAAAAACGATGTTTAAAAATCATTTTTTAATTTTTTTTATAAAAAACTTTTAAAAAATTATTTTTACTACTAACATAATTTTATTCTTTATTATCTACAACTAAAAAATTATAGAAAAATAGTTCAAAATCGTTTTTATTTATTTATTTTAATTTTTTAATACAAGAGTATTTTCGTCAGTTCATAACAAAGTTAACAGAATATTTAAAAAAGTTAACGGAAAAAAGTAAAGTGAAATTTTTTCAAACTTAAAGGACTCTATAAGTTGATTTTAAAGTTAAGGGGTTAAGTGAAACTCGGCGACAATTAAGAGTAGTTATGTAAAATTTTCCAAATTTATCTAGATGTGATAAAATAATATGAAAATATTAATACTTAAGTAAGATAGATTTAAATTAACTGTAATTAAGTAGAAAAGAGATACACTCAGCTTTAATGAAATGAGATTATCCCTAAAATAATAAAACCTATCCCTAAATAGTACAGGGTGGATGATACAAATTGAAATCTTAATTAGTGGGTGAAGTCGTTGACCACGTAGTTATACTGCAGGTTGGATGTAATTGACTTGTGGCCCTCTGTGGGTTTGAACCCATTAGTGGCGGGATGGGTACGTGGTTTGTGCTGGTCTCACCGTGAAAGCACATTTGCTTTTATAATAACAGATAAAATAATAGTTTTTAACTCTTTTTTCTAGAATTACCTGATGATCTATATTTACTTATAAAACTCTAATCATCCAGCTCTCAACCAAGTTTAAACCCACAGCCTCTTACTAAAAAATGCAAGTTTTAAACTGTTATAATATTTCCTTTAAGATTTTTAAACTTAATAATATAAAGTTGCTATTTTTTTATTTAAATATCACATATTCTTGTAAATGCCAGTGTTTTTAAGAAAGACAAACTAAACTCTCGCTTATATACACGCCATATTTCCTCAACAAATAGTTAGACATTTGATATATTACTTTCATCAAGCTGAATCAAATAGTTAGGCATTTGGTATATATTCTTTTCATCAAACTGAATGATAAATAAAATCCATGTACATACGTTAACATATTAATTAATGTACCTTATGAAAGCGCATGTCCCCAATGTTAAATGTTCCTCATGCGCTGCAACATTGGTTCTCAATTTCCGCAATTCCCATAATTTATGTATATTTTACATGTGGGATCGCAATGAAATTAGTGGAGTTCCTTTTTCAAAAGGGCCACCACCTCTCTTAATTCAACCACACACTCATGCCAGAGCTGTTACTACCTCTTTACTATAGTCATTGTTATATATAGGTTGGTAGTGTCATCAATAAGTGAGTTATTAATAAATCCTAATAGTTGAACCTTGTGTTTGTCACGTGACTCGTGTAATAAAAATCGTATCGTTCGTTCTATATTACTTACCGTTTTCATAAATAATTATATATTTTTATTTAAAAAGTGAATAGTATACAGTGACAAAAATGATACCAGACTCTTTCACGAAACACTATTTGCACCTATACGTCTTAATTAAAAACCTATTTTTAAACTCCTTAAGTATTTTGTTCTCATTTACCTCAACACCATAAGTTGTGTGATCAAAAGACAATTTTTCTCTCAATTTTCTGTCAAAATTTTGCCATTATTTGTAGTTAGTGAACGGTAACACAACAAAACTTCTTGAAGCACTTAATTGATTTAATGATGTTTAAGTAGATGCCCGAACATGGAGGTGAAGCCGGAAGAAACAATGACTAGGGGTGTAAACAAGTTGAATTGAGTTTTAATTCGGCTGGGCTTGACTCCTGAAAAATGTGTTCGGCTTGAGCTCGGCTCGGAATCGAACGAGTTTATACAACTAAACTCGAACTCGATTCACTTATTTTTTAATACAAATATTTATTAAAAATTAAATAAATATTATATTAAAATATATAATAGATTAAATACTAAACGAGTAAGTTCGAGATTGACTCAATCAATTTTGATAATTTAATTTTAATTATTTAAGGATAATTTCAACTAGGTACACTTGTCGAAACCACTTTTGCATCTATGTACCTACCAATTTTCAGCCTGACAGGTCACCCAAAATTCTTTTTTTGACCTAGGTATATCTAACCACTACAGATTTAAACAAAGTTTTAGACGTACTTATGTGAAAAAAAGCATAAAGTTTTTCAGGTGATCAATCAAGCTAAAAAAGAAGAAGGTTAGATGTACCCAGTGTCACAGTCTGAGAGATCTATTCTTAGATTCTAGGTCCGTGCAGCATTTGGGAGACTTATTGACCACACTCGGATCCCCAACCAGCCTTCCGACGGTGAAACAAGTATATATAGAGTGGATGAATGAGTAGTCGTTATTGTACTTATATCGATTAAAAACAAACAACAAGAGAGACGAGACGATATGTTTAAGGAACGGGGGTCTGGGGACCGATCGCTCCTAGGGGAGGTCTGATCACCATTTTATTGGCCGGAAAATCCTTTCGGCAGTCGATGTCGACCGGTGAACTAGTGGGCGAGATTCATTTGCTCTCCAAAGGTTGAGAATTACAATGTCTCACACCCCTATTTATACTACTTTACAAAGGAATTCTCTAAATACAACTCTAGTATGAAAAAGAAAATATCCTATGAGAACCCTAAGATAAAGGGACAAAATATTCCCTTTTATCTTGAGCTCCAAGTCCAGCGTATCAAGTCATGATCTTGATCTTGTGCGTCCAACTGAATTGTGTAATTTCTCTTGCATATAGAGAGTGATGAAGTTGCATTGCTTTGCTACGAAGAAAGGCCGCGCACTCCTATTGTGGGGCCGCATGCTTGCGACGGGGCCTTTAGCGCTCCTTCATCTGGGATCGGTCTTGGCTCCTCTTAGCGGGTGGGTGTTGTGAGGCTGGCCTCTCGTCGTGGGCTTGTCAGGGTGATTCTGTTAGATTGAAGCGGAAGACATGCCATCGTTGTGTGGCAGGGGTGTTCCCGAGGGTCGTCGGATAGTCGGAGTTCATGTGCTCGGACGTCGGAAGAGGTCGTGGTGACTGGGGCGACGAGGCGAGGTTGATGTACGAATCTTGCTCGATGAGGGTTTCGAACAAATCATGATGGAGACTTCTCGACCCAGGGAGGGGGAGAGGATGCAACGAACTTGTGCAAAGTTCGTTGCTCATATGCGCGAGGATTTTTGTGAAAAATCTCCAGGGTGTTACACTAGGTACAAAAGTGGTTTTGGAATATGTACCTACATGCAATTATCCCTAATATTATCAAATATATAATTAATTAAATATTAAACGAGCCGACTATCGAGCCTTAAATGTTAGGCTTGAGCTCATCTCATTTTTTAAACGAGTCCAAACTTGAGCTTGAATTCAACTCGATCTCGATTATAACTAGCACGAAACGAAAGTTTAACTAATCGAGTTTGACCGGCTCGTTTAAAGCTCAATTAATTTACAGCTCTAGCCATGACCAAGATAGCCGCAAACAACATGGACTATCTGCCGTCAACCATATTATAAATTAATTAAATGAGACATAGAATGTAAGCACACTTGCGTAAAAGACACAAATGCGAAAAAGAAAGATATTTCTTTTACTTTAATTTTATTATAAGGGCAATTTTATCATTAAAAAAATGAGTCCATCATATGCAAATCACATGCCATCATTTTGACTTGAAAGTTAGCAGTGTTAGGCAAAGTAAATTCACTAAATACATAAGAGGAGTTTAAAGTTTAAGTTTTTAATTAACAAGGGTAAATAATTTAGTTAAAGGAGTCAATGTGTCGTTTTCTCTCATATAATAATTGCCAGTAATATACTTATAATTTAGTTGAGTGCTTTAAAAATTGAACACTTATCTGAAAACTTGAGCATGTAAATATGTAATTTATATCCTCTCTATATGTATCCAATCTTGTCCTCTCTAAGAGGTATGTGGTACTGTTTCTGTTTTGTATTATGTGCTTCAATGACATTAATAATTGTTGAGTGACAACATAAGTAGGAACGGACAGCACTATCTCATCAATTTTATAAGGAATTATTGGCATGCCACGTAGGTTCAGCATCATCATGCATGTTTCTTGTTTGTCCCAACCCTCTGTATATCCGATCAACCTTATCACTGACAAGTGTTTCCATTCTACTTGATTATGTTGGGCTTTAACAAATACTCGAGAACCATGAGCATCACCAATCAATTATAAAATTTAAGATATTAATCGCATTGCTAAAAGTTAATTAATTATACAAAATTATGAATCATGATTTGGATCTTTGCTAAATCAAAATTTAAACTATAACTTATTCGAGCCTAAATATTGTTATCACTTGAAACATGAATCAGATGATAGTATCCGGTAATTTTTGAAGATATCATATTGTTTTGAAAACAAATTTTTAGGTAAGATCACTGTAGCAATCGTTGTCCAGTTTCCTCCTAAGGTTAACACGATAGTTCATCTAATGTGCGTCCAGTTGTACATCGAAGGTTGAAACTTGCAAACAAAAATGCAAGAACATAGAGCAAAAGATGAACCCGTTATGAACAATCGTACTGTTAAAACGATATTCACCAAACACGACATTCAATGTCAATATTTGTCATTGACTAAAACAAGAAATTTGATAAAACGATATTACTTCAAAAACATCCTAACAAAACACTACTTTGCACGCATTGAATGTGCTCTACGGATGTTTGAAGACGACCCGATTGAACATGCAATAACGATGTGTGTGTCAGTTTGGCCTAAACCTCAAGCTACCCATAAATGATCCACACAAACATAAAAATAAAATACAAAAATGTATACCCTTTGATGAAATCACATTCCATTCATGTGGTACCTTAGATATCAACATGATTTCTTTTTGAGATAATAATAACACTTTACCTATCCAATAACCCATCCCTGCCAATGAACACCACATGAGAAGAATATGGCGCACTTTTAAAAGATTAATAGCTATCGTGTAATAATTGAAACTTCTTCAATTTTTAATCGTCATAATTATGTCTAGGTACACTTAAAAGGTTTGAGTTTTTTTTGAGAAAAAAAGATTTGAATTATTATATAAGTCACCTAATTTTTTATTATTTTTATAATTTCGCAAGGTTACCTAAAACTTTTTTTGTCCCACTGTTACTAACTCTGCTACTTTTTCTATTTTGTATTTTTAAATATCCAAAAATTATCAAACTACCCTCTCATTTATCGTTGAACATCATTTTCAAGTTTAAATGACTAAAATGCACTTGTTTAGACTTAAAATTCTTATTTCATAGTAACTCCAACAACAACAATTAAGATACTAATTTAGGAATGTTGGATGTATTGGACACCATCAATAAATTAACTCCAACAACAATTAAGATACTAAGTGATAACTCAGATAAAAATAATCTCTTGCAAAAGAGTATAAGAATTATTATCATCCATAGGATGGTAATAATCAATGACTATTATTAATTAATTGATTTATCATTGAAATAAATACAATAATAAATGAAAGGGTATGTAGGTAAATTTATATAATACCAAAAATAAAACATTAACTGTTCTAGTTATTTCCTTTTTCATACGATACACCAAAAATAAAACATTAATTTTTAAGAGGAATAATTATTTTTTAATACTGTGTTTCATTTTCATATAGTGTATATGAAATATGAGCCAATGACACATATACGAGAATATATATTATTCCGATGAAACAACAAGATTTTCATATGATTTATGAAATATGACCCGTTGAAACATATATTATTTCGATGAAATGAAACATGAATCACCATTATGAAAATGAAACACATGTAATTGGAAATAATGAAAACGGTTCATATAAAGGTGTGCAAATACATGTTCGTAGAAAGTAAATCATAAAAATTGGAATAATAATTGTTTTGGGTAAATTATATATTCATATAAATAAAATCATGAAATAAAAATGAAATAGTTAAAATTTTGTGTGAATCTTGTATTTGGTAAAACGAAATCATGAAATCATAAAAATTGAAATAGTAAAAAATATGTGTAAATCATATAATCGGATAAATAAAATAATGAAATTGAAAAAAATATTAAATCATGAAATAGTAAAATATATATGTGTAAATCTTGTATGTGAAAAAATAAACTCATAAAATCATACAAAAAGTAAATTACGAAATAAATTGTTTTTGTAAAAACAAACACATGAAATTGTAAAAAGGTAAATTTTATAGCAAACATTATTATTTTTTGTTAATTTTTAATAATGGGGCAAAAAAAGTTAAGGGGTAATTTCATGTCAGTACTTCAAGTTTGCCTTATTTCGAAATCAGTACCCCAAGTTTCAAACTTTTTTTGTCGACACCCCAACAATTTTCAAGTTACACTTAAGGTAACGACTGTTAAATATAACAGAATTAGTTTGTAAAAAGTCTAAAATGACCTCAATAGTTATGATTTGAAATCTGACTGGTCTGACCGGTTCAAATCTAGTTCAAAATTGTTTATCTTCCGATTCTCTTCGATTTGATACACTATGAACCCGAAACGGAGGTTATATGAGAGAGTTATTCCATTCAAAAATTTCAATATAATATTAATCACTAATAATAATTAATTTTTTATTAATATTAATAATTAAACCGGTCATATTGAACCGATTTGACCGAATTTGAATCGGTCAGACCAGTCATATTTCAAATCATAACTATTGAGAGCATTTCAGACTTTTTACAAATTAATTATGTTATATTTAATAGCTGTAACCTTAAGTATAACTTAAAAATTGTTGGGTATCGACAAAAAAAATTTCAAACTTAAGGTATTGATTTTAAAATGAGGCAAATTTGGGTTCTGACATGAAATTGCCCCAAAAGTTAATTGTGGCGAGTATTAGCATTGTTTTGTTTATTGTCGTCCTATGCAAAAAAAAATGTATATCGTGGATCACATAGGTGGCGTGATTTCAGCTTTGTGCAGTTTCACACGTAAACAATGGGATTGTTGCTCTGCACGTCTCTCAAACAAGACAATTGTCGTTTTTCATTGTTACAATGGGAATAATTTTTATTTTGCATCGTTGTTCACCAGATATTTCAGTTTTGCACCATCAGCTCATGTATATAATTTTCATTTTGCATTGTCTCCCACGTATACAATGGGATTTTTGTTTTGCATTGGCAATTATGTACGCGATAGGTCAGGCTGGGTACTTCAAACCGGAAATTGACCATCCACTTATTACAATTTTTATTCATATACATATGACTAAATCATAATCAATTTTAGCGACATAAGTCAGTGAGAGGTCGATTCAACTGGTTCAGGAGTCAATTGTACTCATCCTCTTTATTAGACCTGTATGTGAAGTTGATGATGGTGCATAGAAATTGGTTCAGTTTCAAATCAGTCACTATCACATCATCTATGCTTCCAAATAAAAGATGCTGGAACAATGCAATTATAGTTACATCCAGTGCGAAAGCTGTTGTGTTGATGACAATCAAAAACTTGAATTGAAATCCCACACAGCAAAGCGCATATTCAATTGTGCGTGTTCCTGTCCGTCTTTGCGGTTCTATACGTCCACTTTGTGTACTTAGTCAGCAAACAAGCATTAGGTACACGTATTTAATTAGTACATGTAGCCACAATTTACATAGTTGTTGGTGAAATGCATGGCTGGTGTTTATCCATCTACATTTCTTTTAGTTCAGACACAACACCCGATTTGTTTAATACATTAGTCGTGATCTTAAAGTAAAATATGCACTTATAACGTTTTAATATATTTAACAAAATTTACGTTTCTTTCGTAACACTTTAAATTGTCTTGACATGTGTGTCATAGTTTAAGCATGATTACATTATGCAAATCAAACCTTAAGATTTGAGTTGGGCTAATGGCAACACAATCTTGTTTAATCAATTAGGTAAGAATGATGATTTTAACAATATATATTTATGAACATCACAATATATTAAATTGTTTAATTTTTTTCTAATATATACTTATAATTGAGACATGCCATGACGGAGAGTTATAATGTCCAAAACGATTGAAACCTCAGGATTTGTGTGCTGCCAAGGGCTTGGAGCTTGAGTTTAATTTTATTTAGGGATGGGTTCAAAAGAAATTTAGAACTGCATAATTATAGGTGTCATCATTGTTTGTTTATACATGAAAGTTAAAGATATAAAACAGTTTTTTTTATATATGGTTAATGCTCTCACACGTAGATATTACTGATTTTAAAATACTCTCCGTGCTATTTAAATCTGCTTCCACTTTGTGAGATGATTGCCATTATAATGAAAATGGTTAATTACACCTTACTATACTTAGTTTGAGGCTTTTTACAAATTACTATACCTATTTCAAAAAAATTCATTTCAACTAACCTAATTTTATTTTTTGAAAAATTTTATCAAATTGTGAAATGTCTAAAATACTCTTAACTATTCATCAAATTTTCCAATGAATGTCATCCATGACAATTATTGCTCAATTTTTTAATGTTGTTTGATTTGATTTTTTCTTGTTTGAAATTTTTGTTTTTGATTTTCTTCCCAATATTAACTCAAACTCCCAATCAAAAACAATTCATGTATTTGGTTGAAGCCAAATCTTTGACGATCCTATCTCTTCCCCGTGCCAATCCATGGATCTCAATTTATTTTTGTCTTGTACTTAATTAATTGAACCCTCCATCTAGTCACGAGCCATCAACAGACTCATGTCAATCGACACCTAGTTATATACACACATGTCGAAGTAGGTAGCTAGTAAGTATGGGAGATCCAAGGCCTCGTTCGCTTCCTTCATGAGCATCTACGTACGCCGACACCCTCCCTTCCTGGCACTGCATGCCCAACGTTAACTCCACAACAAGGAACCGGAAGCCCGTGGTCGGGGAAGAAGGAGGGGTTGCCGGAATCTCCTCCCATTTTCTCAGATGAACAGATAGGATTTTGGTTGAAAATTCATTTTTAATTAAAAAACAAATTAGGGCATCTTCGTCATTTTGAATAAGTTTAACAGCAATCTCCCGGGATGTAAATGAGCAAATTGTAAAAACAATACAATTAGGTTAGTTGAAATAAGTACAATAATTTATAAAATGTCTCCAACTAAATATAACAAGGTGTAATTAACCTTAATGAAAATGGCCAACAATATGCTTTGAACTCAACATTTGATAGAAGCAAGCTGGATAAAAATATTGTTAGTGTTGTTGTTGATTACCAAAAGAGAAAATCTGTTATATAATAAATAAATGAATCAAAGTTAAATAGTAAATCTAATAATAACTAGCTTTATCTAATATGTAATAAGACTAAATTAAAATGCTTAATAATTTACACTACACTAATTATGAGTTTAAGTGACACAATTAAATTATTGTGTCTCCCTTAATACGCTTTACGGTGACACATGAATAATAAGTTGGAAAAATGTGTCTAAAAGTGGTAAAAATTAAAATGTGTTTTAACTTATGACTGGGTCAACTTGAGCCGTGATTATGGAATGCTTAGCCTTGACCTAGAGAGATGTGAAACACGTTTACATAATCTAGGATATGAGATCTTTCCAACGGTATATCACGAGCTCTAAACGGACAAGAGG